>BPLQ01000825.1:560-176613 GCA_021605075.1 Caerostris darwini | reverse complement strand
TCCCAGTTAATTTCCCAGCATTATCATTGAGTATTGTACAATACTAATTTTATTTTGAGTGGTTATCTTGTAAAGGAATGGGGGTTGTCCCCTTTCAGTTTGCAATATTAAAATTTATAAAATAGTAAAATTATTAAATAAAAATGTTAGTGGAAATGAAGTATAAAGTTGTATGGTTATAGAGTTGTCCCTCTTAAATTTGTAATAATTGAATTTAAATAATATTGACAGATATCAAAATTTTCTAAAAAAAAAAACATTTTCAGATATCAGCATTTCCAGATCAAGATTAGCAATTAACAGGGAGAAAAGCGAGTAAAAGTTTTTTTTTTTTAAATTATTTTTTTAAACTTTCTCACTGGATTATTTCCTCCCTTTTCATGTTACAGTTTCCAGCAAAGGAGTGGGAGAACTTGAAAACCATACAAAACATAAGGTAGGGGAGGCTGTAAAAAGGCCAAAATCCAGACAAACACACATGCAAAAGAAAAAAAGATGGTTATGGAAAATCAAACATTTCTTAGTAGCTAAACAAATGAAAGCACACAAAAATTATCTTCTAAAATTTAAAAAAATTTTAGGCTACCTATTCTGAAACTTTTTTACTGCCTATTTGTTTATTTTACACTCTCCGAAATATCTGTACGTAACAATTCATATGATTTCTGTGGCAGTAAAATACAGCATGGCAATAGTAGAATCTGAAGTCTGTGACTGATTAAAACCCCAATGGTTACATGCTCAGCAATCATTAGGGGTGTTTTGTGTTCGCTGGTTTGGTAAATCAGCTGACGTTAGTTATTAGTGAAACACCCCACATTGATTTTGAATTTTGTTTAGAATTTTCTGAACTTCACTTATCAAATATTCAAATGCATGATGAATTTTCTTGAATTTCAATAATAAAATCAAAATCTTCATAAGCCCTCTCCAAAGAAGGCATTATTCTTCCTATAAATATTCCTTAGAGACTATATGTCCTTCAAATCTGTACTGATATCTGTCTGACAATCCATATTCCCCGTCATTCATTTCTCCCTTCATTCTTTTTCCTTCTATCATATTTATTTTTCACTGCTGAAACCACAAATCTTGTTTTCATAGTAGATTGTTTGTTCTTATAAATTTATTGCTTAAACATATTTTTTCTTCATATTAGTGACTTTCTTGTTGGATTGATATTTATTACCTATTATTTGTTTTCTTGGTTTTGTTTGGACTTCATTAACTATGCAAGTATTCTGACGTGCTTGCAGTATATAGCAACTGTTGTCCCAACAATTAAAAAATTATGGAGGCTCAGATAAGACTGGATTATTCTTCAGAAATTGATCTCAATTTCCTGTTCTTTTGGTAGACTGGTGTATATATGTCTCTGAATATATAAATCAATCGTCAGTTATAAAATCTTCAAGCACCTGAAGTTGTATAAGATTCTATTGATTGGGCATTTTGCTATGGATGGAGAATTTCCCTTAAAGGATAATTCTGATTGTATAGCCTTTTATTTCAGGATGGCGACTTAACCATGAAGTTGGGAAATTTTATCGATCTGAAAAAGTCAGGGAAATGTGAAAATGAGGAAAAATGGCTAATAAAAGCATTTCGTACTAAGTCATCAGAATTTGGTTCAATCAACTTCTATTAACCAAAATAAAAGTTTACATTATCAAAGTGTTAATTCCATTTTCAGAATTACATTAAAGAAAAAGTTATCAGATAATATTAAAACTAAGCACTGGATTTTGAACTTTTAAGGTTCTGTTCTTTAAAACCTATCAAAGCTGAATACTTTAAATTCTTGTTAGACCATATATTACAAATCCACTGTAATGCTTCAACTATCAAAAGTTTAAGCACCTGCCATGCTGTAACAATTTGTTCAAACTGTGCTTTTCCTAGTTATTCATTTGAAGACTGCAAGTTTGAAGCATGGTATATATTGTTAATAATCATATGCTTCAAATTCCAAAAGTTTTTAGTGGCAATTTGAAAAGAAATTTTAGGAAATTAATAAATAACTTATCCTTCTCTGATGCTAGAAAAGTTGCATCTTAACCTGTTACTTCTCACACCAAAATAATAAGCTTAGACAAGGTATAAAAATATCGCAGAAGATTTTATTATAGTATGTTGTATCTTATTTATTATTATAATAAATGTATATTAAATAATAAGAAGGTGATACTTTCTTAATTTTCTCTACAGTTTCTTTATATTTGTTTTAAATATTGCATATAGTTTTTATGTGCAATGTTATTAAAACATTTCAAAACATATACATAAATATATACATTGATAAAACATATACTATTGATAAAACATACATTATTAAAACATATACTAAAATTTTTATTATTATTATTAATAATAAACTAAAGAAAACCTGTGTACTTGTCTATTTAATTCTAAACTTGTGATTTGATTTTTCCATTTTATTAATAATTCCTTTTATTACACCTTGTATTGTGCATTGTCAAAATAGTGTTTTATTAAACTAATTTCTTTTATCTTTTGAAAAATTTATAGCTGCAATAGAAAATACTGAAAAAATGGAAATATCTTTCTCACCGAAGAAATCTGTTGATTACGGTAATTTGTAGATCTGTTACTGGTAATTTGCTAATGTTGGCCTACATTGATATTAAATTATTTATTAGAAAATTGCATTATAGTCAGCAAAATTTAATAAATATTATTTCTCATTTCTGTCTTTTTTTTACTAAATGAAAAAAAAAAAAAAACTTAGTTAAAAAATTTCATCAAATATTAAAATATTTAATTTAAAAGCACTAAAAATTAAGTTTAAATTATAAGAAATTAATTGTACAATTAGTTAAAAAAAATTGTAAATAGTTTTGTGATATAAAAAGCATGCAGGCTATGTAAATTATTCTAACAAGCTATTTAACTATTGTGCAATAATTAATAGTCTAAATGGAAACTACGATTGATGGTTAGTGAGGCTTAAGAAAAAATTAAAAAGAGAGGGGAGAAAAAGATATTAGCAAATTTTTAAAAATTCTTTGATTGTAACATATTTTAGTTTTTTAAAAATTTTGTATGCCCTGATGATTCAAACTTGTCCTTAGTTACAGAATTTTATTCATTTCTTTCTTTTTTTTTTATATTAAATAAAAAAAAATAACATGGCTAAATATATTCATCAACAATATATATTAAAATATATCTTTTAAAAGTACTAAAGTTTAAGTTTAAATTATAAGAAATTAATTGTATAATTAATTGAAAAAATTGTAAATCATTTTGGTTTTATTATTAATTTATACAAAATTATATTATTTTGCATTTGTTAGATTGATAGTTTTTATAAATATGTAATTTTTTTTATGTTTTCACATTTTAAATCTAATTTTTTTTTCTATTTGAGGCATTGGCATAATTCAAAATATAATATCAAAAATAAGCTTTATTTTTTAAATTATGCTTTATTATGATGATATATTTATAATATTATGTCTGGGTTTAGTAGTAATTTTATGTTTCTAGCTTCAGAGATTGTTCGGACATTTTTGCAATGATTTTGACTTTCCTCAAGAAAATGAAAAAAATTAAATGCCATTGTTTCAGAATGAGGTTTAATTATTGTCTGCATCACTAAAATTATTCTTAGTTTTAATATATCACCAAAAAATAAATTATTTATCAAAGGCATTATTATATTATTGCTGGTTAATGAGAAAGATGCTTCTATTTGAAATGAAAGTATGTGGTTATAATTGTAGAGGTTTAGATATATTTATCTGATTAATTATTAGCTTAGATATATTTATCAGATTGATGATCTCTCTTATGTTTATTTCCCTTAAAGTTAATTATTTTATTTTACTAAATTATGCAAAAGGAGGTGCGGGGATTCCTGTCCCCCGACACTCCATAACCACACTACCTTTACCTTTGTTGGTTCAGAGAAAACAAGGAAAGTTTTACTAAAGAGTTTGATTTCTGAATTCTCTTATAACAGAAAACTTACAATAAGGAACGTAGAAAAAAAAAAATTGTTGTAGCTCATAGTCGTAAAATGTCATAGAAATATGTTTTAACACCTATTCATCTCTAAATCTACTGCTCTATATTTGGAAAAAGGGAGAGAGAGAGAGACTTAAATAAGGTTATTCCAATTAAATGCATGCAACCCAAATATCCAAACCATATTATATATATATATATATTTATTCAAAATTTTTCAAAGAATGTATAAACACCCTCTGAATATTTATTTACATCCGAATGTTTCTTACAATTTAGATGAAAATTTTATATTAAATATTTGAATGATGTAATCTCTTGTAATACAAAATAATTTTAATGAAACATACAATTTTGATGAAATTTGATGATTATTTTAGGAAAGACTGAAGAAGTAAATGATGTTCAAGATGAAGGAGTTTCAAGTTCAAGTATGCATTCTTTTTTATGTCTGTTCTTAAGTGAATATGCATGATATATAATAGAAATAAAAACTTATCTATATTTGTGTTCATATATGTTACTTTTAAATTACAATTTAACCAAATGATATTAAATAATAGAAATATAAAAATTTTTTAATAGAAATGGCAACATACATTTGAATTTCAATTATTTATTTAATAACATACCTGCCAACCCTAATACCAATTATAAATCTTACTTAAACTGTAAAAAACTGTACTTTTTAAAATTAATTTTTAAACAATTTTAAAATATGAAGAAGTTAGGTTGGTTGATTTTACTTAAAATAAATTACTTATGTATTTTTAATTAGTACTTATGTATTTAATAATTCTCTTTATTATTCTTCTCTTTATTATTTTATATATTATTATATTTTTAATATTTGTAATAGTCTATTTATTTAATTTTTTTAAAAGAAAAGATTGGTCTTCTTACTATGATAAATTTATATTAGAATGGAATTATTACTTTTTAATTTTTTAAATATCTTTTTACATAATTTCATTTCATTTCATTTTCAAGGTGGAATGTATTCTTGCTTATATTTTAAAGTTATATTAATTTTCAGAACAGCACATATTTTCTTGACAGTTATTTGCAACCCTACCAGACTACTCCAGTTTAAAAAATAAATATTAATAAAGAATGGAGTAAAACAACAGAACAAGATGCATTTAATCTGGATTCACACTAAAGACCAAGAGTGCTATTCAATCAGATGCCTATTCTATGACGATCTGTGCAACACATTCAGCTTAAATTTCATTTGATACGAAACACATGTTGAACAATATTTGTGAGATCTTGGATATAGGCATGGGAAAAAGATCCATTTCTGCTTGTAAAATAATTTTCCCATACTCTGTAGATATGTTTAGTTGCCTTGGACTTTTTCTTTTACGAAAACATGTATCTTTCCATCAATGGTACTATATTTTTAGAAATTCTTTGAACAGTCAAAATCTTTCTACACTATGTATATATAATTCATAAACTATATATCTTTTTTACTTCCGTGTATTACTCATCAATCATTGTTGTTTAGTTTTTGAAATTCGTTGATTTCTTTTGAATGATAGGAAATATTTAACATTTTGATCTGCAACTTTTTACAAAATAAAAATGTTAAACGTAATCTTTTTTTTTTCAAATTGTATAAATATATAGTTAACAGTGTTTTGGTTTAATTGTTTTTCATACTTTAGGACATTTATTTTAATTGATAATTTCATTTTTTTTTTTTCTTTGCATCCTTTTTTTCGTACTTTCGACATTGTTTAAATTTTTATATAATACTATGTCATATTCTTTTTCTTATTATGCCAAAATCATATTTTTTATTATAATGATATTAATATAAAAATTATTAAAATATATGTGTGAAGTTGTATTTATAGCACTGACATGATTATATATATTTCTAATTTAGTATATTACAAATTTTTTCCATTTCCTAAGAATAGAACCATGCTTTCGAAATATTATGTATCCATTAAAATTCACATGAATTTTAAATAAATTTATTTTTAATTTAATATATTTTTCTTATTTATTTGTGCTTATAATCAACAAATATTTCACTTGATTTAGTTTAATCTGTATAAAAGAAAATTTAATTTGTTTATTTGTAAGCTGAAAATGAAATAAAAAGTTTTGAATGGTGATTCTGATTGGTCAAAGTTTACAGATTTTCTCTTCAATTATTTAAGAATTAGTAGAACTCAAATCATTAAGTCCAATACAAAAATCATATATTAATTGATGTTTATTATTATTTTAAATTTCTGAATTAATTTTTTTTCATTAAACAGCTAAATCAAAAAATTTTTTACGTGTCAGCATATATGCAGTTTAAAATGGTTTTTTTTTCTTTAATAATGGACACAATTAGAAATTATTTGATACTCTTATTTAGCAGTATTGTTTCTTATTAATTAATGCTATCCTGGAATAGTATAATATAATATATATTAATTTAAGGAATATTATATTATTATTATAATTATATATTAATTATAATTTGGTGATTTTAATTACTATGGTATCCAAATTTAGAAGAGCTTATAGAATAGAGCTTATTTAATAGAGCTTTAATTTAGAGCTTAGTATGTACACTTTCAATTTCAGATCCTTATTTTGATTAATTTGTAATTACACCGTTTTATATATTTATTAGCTACTTTTTCATAGTATTTATTAATGAGGATGTTTTTTCATGGAAATTTTAAATCTGAAGTACTGTTTTTTTCCCAACCGTTCATTGACATAACTTCGAATATTATATTTAAAAAAAAAGTTTTTAAATTAATGTGCTTCTGTTAATTATTTACTTAATTACCTTTTATCTTTAATAAAATGTATTATTTGGTGTTACATTTGAACTAAAACAACTATTATTTAATTTAAATGATAGAAATTATATATGAATAATGGTGGTCTCATGACATAATGCAAGTATAATTTTGGAAAACATTTATAGGTTTATTGTAATGAAGGCTTATTGATTATTTTAGAAAAGATCAATGAAGCACAGAAAGTCGAGAAGAAAAGATTTTCTAGTTCTGGTATGCATTTGTTTTATGTATGATTTAAAATCAATATAAGTGTTACATGTTATCAGCAATAAAAAAAGCATTAGATTAAATTTAAGAATTGTTTTTTAACTTTATTATTCTTTTATTACTTCAAGTTACTATCAAATAATTTTTTTTAAATTATAAACTTTTTAAGGGAAATGATTATTTGACAGTATGTTTCCTGAAATGCTCAGATTTTTGCCAGTTGCTACTGGTTTAAAAAAAAAAAAAAAGTTTTTTTTTCTATAGATTTTGTGGTATTTTAAAAATTAATTTTGCTCATTAAAAGCAGTTATAAAATAAGATAAATAAGTTTACTGATAAATAAGTTTTTATTTGTAGTACATTTTGCATTATACAAGATTTTTAATACTTCTATTTTTTCTTAAAGGTCTATAAAATGAGATTTTATATTTTTATGAAACTAAATTTAAAAAAAAAGTCAAGATAATTGCTGATAATGTTCTAAATTTGATTGGCTCTAGAAAGATTTTAAATTTTATTTACTTATTCATATTAATGCTGAATGTAGGAGAACCTTCAGTGTAATAAATAAAGAAATAGAAATGCACTTTAATTTTTATAATATTTCAGAATTTAACACTTAATTTATTGCTTATTGATTACTGCTTGATTATTATGCTAATATTTGATTGTATCCAAAAATTGAGAACTCTATTTCAAACAATTTTTTGATAACAGTATTCTGAAAAAAAAAGAATGCATTAAAAGACTGCTGGATGCTTAATACAATTCAACTTGATTATTATCTATTTATATTGCAAAATTTTTTTTACCATTATAAAATAATTAAAAAAATATTTTAAAAATTAATTGATAATTATTATATTTTTTATTTTAAAATAACAATAATTATTTATATGTTTAATGATTAATTGTGTTATAATTAGATTAAAAGGCAAATTATTTATAAACTTTTTTTCTAAAGCTGGCAGTCTATTTTTTCTTTAAAAAAGGTAATTTGTATTTCAAGATTTATAAAGATTTTTTTCTATCCATGTTATGCTCAAATCCATTTAATCTAATTAAGAAAAAAATTTTAAAAAATGTATGGTTATGTGTATATATTGATGAATAAAAATAGGCTAATGTCTGGCCTTTAGATTGTCTGTAGTTTATAATGAATTTGATTCTCCCTTGGAAATTACTATAGGTCTTACAGGGTGGCCACTCAATCTGGAAACCGGGAAAAGTCAGGAAATTTGATAAAAAGTCTGTTTGGAAAAGTCAGAGAATTCTTAAAGAAAATTGGAAAATTATTGTTCAGTTTTTTTGAAAAAACAAAACTGAAAAAACTAAATTTCAAAATGAAAAGTTACAAATCTAAATAGAAAAAAAGGTTGCCAAATTATGGAAATCCTGTGCCAAAACAACAACAAAAAGGAACAAATTTAATGTAAACATATTTATTTATGCATAAAAAAAAATAAAATCTGGTATCAGGGCATTGCACGCAGAAGCTAGACGTTTGGAAGACAGCATGCCATTTAGTTGGTCCTAGGCTCCGAAGTTCCTGGCTATAATCACAGAAACTTGGGAATGTTTTTTTTTCTTCCTTTTCGTGTATTCTACATTATAGATGAGTTAGGATGAGCCTAAGTCGTCATTCTGGTAACATTAGCCTTTTAAATACATTTTAGTTCATCAATTTTGAAATAAGGAACTGTTTTCTTTATGTATGAAATAGGCTAAAAAATGCCTATTTCCTTTTTTATATGGAATTTTTACCTATGATTTCTATGCGTTTCTAATTATCAGTGTATTTTTAGATATGTTTAGCTTATGTTTTAATGTAGCAAATTTCGTTTGTTAGAAATTTCTACCATTAAGAAATTTTTTTTCACATATTTATTTTTCAGTTTTGACAGATGACTGTCATTGTGGTACCATCTAAAACAAGGTTTTCCAAGCATCAACCCTCTTCAAAACTACTAAATATTTAAGGAAAACTAAATTTTCTTGTTAATGTGAGAGAGATGGCTAAAATTTTCCAGTCTTTCATTAATCAATTGAGAATTTATAAACCCGGAAATTCGGATTTCAAAACCGGGTGATAGTGAGAAATTTTTTTTTTTTAAGACCAAAGAAAAATTTGTTTTGTTGGATGATATCTTTGAGATCGTTCTTAAGATCTGGAAGAAAGAAACATGAGTGAACATGAATTATTGCTGCTGCACAAAATTAAAGAGAATATATGTGACTATAAAAGGAAATCGATAATACAGCAAATAATCGAAAAATAACTAAACTGAACTTTTTTCTTAATATAGATTCTAAAAACTCAAAAAAATTTGACTGTGAATTTTTTCATTACTTAACAATATTTTTTATCGATGTTTCTTTTCCTGTTGAAAATAGTGGAAAGATTCTTTGGCTTTTTTGTTCTCCAAAATGGTGGCCTTTTTTTTTTCTATTCCGATAGTATATAAATATGTGTGCCTTTTTTATAAATTTTGTCAAAATAGAGGATTCTTTATTAGTTAAATGTTATTAGTATCTTTATAAAAGCAATAAAATAAGTTCACAAGTTAATTCTGAGGAAGTAGTTAAAAGGTTAAAAAAAAAGGTTAAAAGGTTAAAAAAAATTAATAAATATATAAAGTATGTATCAATTTTTTATTGTCATTCCCAATATACATATATTATTTTAAGTAGTTGAAAAAATTGCATATTAATTATTGGAATTATCAGACAATCTAAAGGAATGAAATTTCCCATTTCTTTTGTATTCAATATCTTCTAAATTTAAGAGATCTTATATTTGAGATTAAAGATGAATTGGCTTAAAAAATAAGTTACTTTATTTAAAAATCTAATGTTTTTTTTTTAAATTTATTATCTTTTATTATTTAAAAAGGGGATTATAATTCAGATTTAAGATTTTTTTTTTTTAATAATAAATTGAAAACTTATATTAATCAATATTTTATAATCCCCCAATATAAATAAAATGTCAAATAAATGATCTCTCATTGAAATATTAATTGAATTAATTAATTAGCAAGAGAGGTGCATTTTCAAAAGTGTAAAGAAAATTCTTATTTAAAATAGGAAGAGGCTTATACTCAGGTTAAGATTTTATTGTAATTTTTCTCTCTATATTTATTTTTTTGTATGAGAATATTTACTTTCTTTTTAACTCTAGGTGATGAAGATGCTCTTCTTCTCCAAAAAGGCACTAAAATCAGAAAAATAGTTCCTGAAGGTGAAAAACTAATTCACAAATGCTTGAATAATGTGCATGCTCATGTTGTAAAGCATATCTTATGTGGTACCTTAGAAGCTGATGAAATTATTGAATATGCTTTCAGCTGTCTGGAAGATGTAAGTGATTTAGTAAGGCAACTAAAAAAATTTCATGTTATTTGTTCTAAAACATTTCGTAAAAATGCTGTTCTAACTAAAAATGTGCGAAAAATCTATAATATTCTTTCTAAGTATAAAAAGTAACTAATACTTATTTTAAGAGATTAAAGATATTAAATATGTATGTGGGTGCAATATATGATTTATGAGGAAATTATTTTCAATATGAATTTTCATGATAGGCATGCAGTTTTTCTTGAATTTGCTTAACAAGGAAAAACATATTTTTATTTTATTTTATTGCATTGTGAAGGTTTTTTTAAAAAAAATATATGCTTTTTATATGTGGGTGCAATATATGCTTTATGGGGAAATTATTTTCAATATGAATTTTCATGAGAGGCATGCAGTTTTTCTTGAATTTGCTTAACAAGGAAAAAAAAATATATTTTTTATTTTATTGCATTGTGAAGGTTTTTTAAAAAAAAATATTGTGTAGAAGTTGTTTATAATTTCTGATGCAAATTTTCACACAGAAAAAATATATGTTGTGGTTTATGGAACTTAAGAAATATTTATTTTGAGATTTTTTAATGGTGCTTTCATAATATAGTGACTAAATTTTCTATCAAGCATTAGTTATGACTTTGAAACTTGGCATGTTCCCATGGTTAATGAATTTAGCTGAATTTCATTTCAATAATTTCTACTGCATGGCATAAAAAATAGTATGGATTGTTACATAATGTCAAAGTCAATCACTGTTGCTGTATTTTAATGTGTTTAATGATTTGTGAAATTGCATATAGTGATGGTCTTATGCCAGCTTTTGTATTCTCTAATTTTAAGCTAATTTATAATTTTTTATGTTAAGAAATATACTTGATTATTTTTATATGCTAGAATGTCTTTTTTTTTACAGAAATGTATATATTATGTTATTTTCTGCCAATATCTGTATTGTTTGATATACCATATATCTATATTTAAGGTTTACAGAAAAGTTTTATATACTTTAATAGCATTTGTCAATTTTTAAGATCATTTTTGAAGTAACAATAACACAATAAATTAACATGATACCTTTATGAGAGTTGCTCTGAAAAAAAATTATGCAGAGAATTATGGTAAACAGAAAAATAAATCTGTATCGGGCATATAATATGGAAATAATAAAATAAATTAAATAAACAAAAATATTCATCCATGAATGTGAAATCTAACTTAATGATGTGAGAAAAAAATGGTGTAAAATTTTTATTCATTTGCATATGTATGGTGTACTTAAGTTGCACCTTGTTTCTTTTCATAAAAGTATAGTCATTTTTTCTTCATTTGTTTAGATAATTTTTTTTTGATCATCATTCAAAAGATTTCAATTTTGTTTTTATCTTCAGGGAAAAAAATGTTTTCATTTGAAGAGTGATTTTTTGAAATAAGTTATTGCTGAATGATGTACACCAAGAAATTCATAAGTTCTAAAAGTATAATTTGAGGATAATAAGCTGGAAATTAGGGTATCTGAGAAAGGATCTTAAAGTATGGAACTTGGCATAAAATTTTTTTTTTTATTTCAAATAGCTTAAAATAGTTTCTGGAAGCACTGCTGCTAGTCATTTGATTGAACCAATATTTTTTTACTATAATCATCAATGAAAACAAATGAAATCATAAGAAATTTAAATCTGATGAAAAGAAAGGATATATATTCATTTTTATAGTTTTTAGAAAAAAAATCTATGCCATTGAAGACTTTTTCAAAGTCTTGATGGAGCAGATATTATTATCCAATCTGATTCATTGTGATCATATATGAGTGAACTCTTGCAAATGATATAAAATAACTTCTTTGTCTTTTTGAATAAATTCTGTTTTAACAATTATTATCCATAAGCAAAAATGGCTTATTAACTGAAATGTGTTCTCTGTACTCTTTTAAACACTACTGAAACATTTTGAATCTCGACATTGTAGAGACATTATAGACCATCATTATCATTTCTATTTCTAAATTATTTTACTCATATAATAATAAAATGTAACATAACAGTATTGTGCTTGAAAATAATTGTTTCACAGTTCAAAGACCACTTATGACACAGGTGTATGCTAACTGAAATTTTTCATTTTGGAAATCCTGCTGATTATAGAAAGGAGGGATTGCAGAGTAAATTTAAGATGTCACAACTCTTAAGTTATATGTTATCAAGGTTAACAAGCAAGCAGATCTAGCACTCCCTAATTTTTGTGTTTTACACACACACTTAAAAATAAAGTAAAACCATGTTTATATACATTATTACTGGTGTTGGAAATGAAGGGGAACCCTCGCCCTATATAATTGATAACTTTATTTAAGTTCTAATGCCCGCTCACTTTTTAACTATGGTAATTAATAACAATAAAATAGCATTTAAGAAATACAATTTTAATTAAAAAATAACACATAATTACTGTTAAGTTGCTATACATTAATTTCTATTTATGTTAATAAAGATAAATAAATTACTAACCCTGTTTGTAAACAGTTTTTCTTTTCTTAAAATAATAAGTAAAATATCCAGATGTCTGATATAATATATATTATATAATATTTTCCAATAATGTTCTATTTATTGATATCATATTGCATTTAATGTTTTAAAAATGACCATTACAATCAATTGTTTGTATAAATATGTGTTTCAATTATATTGTGATAAAGTTATATGTTATTTGAGATGTTGTTTATAGAAAAATATTTTTAAAGATAAATTAGTGGAAATCTGCTATTTTTGGTAATTTAATTTTTAATCAATGTGTACTGTTTTACTGTAGTGAGAATTTTTATGTACTATTTCAACTGTTTTATTATCTTTGTGATATGAATTTTAAAATGCAGATCACATTTCATTTTAGAATTCTTAATCAAATAAAACACATGTTGACAAACTTTAAGTATAGAAAAGTTCAATGTTTTGATTCGCAACTTTTCATTCAGTATATTTTATTCCAATTCAAATTTAGAATTTTATGATGAAAGAAATCACAAAACAAATGGAAAAGTTAATGAGCTTTATTGTCTATATTATATTATCTTATAGATCACATTTCATTTTAGAATTCTTAATCAAATACAACACATGTTGACAAACTTTTTCAAAAAATGCTTAAAATTCATCATATTTCTTTAAATTTACAAAAATTCTTAGTTTAAAAACTGAAATAAAAATTGAGCTTTAAATTCTCCTTTATTAATATAAAAACTTATTTATTTGTTTTGCTTTCTTTAAATAACTTCCAATTTAAAAGTACCATTTATCAATTTTTCTTCGACAATATTCAAATCACTCAAATTCTTTGTTTTTCAAATAACAAAAGTTTAAAAAAAAAAAAATGTCCTTGATTTTCAACTTGAAACTATTATAATACCTTTTATAAAATTTTAATGTTATCATTATATCAAATAATTGCAGAGTTTACTGCATTTTGACACTTTTAAAAAAATGCTTAAAATTCATCATATTTCTTTAAATTTACAAAAATTCTTAGTTTAAAAACTGAAATAAAAATAATCTATGAATTTAGGTTAATTTCCATGTTCTACTCCTTTCATACATTTAAAGAAAACTTTTACATGAAGTTTCAAAGCATTTAAATAAAAATATATGGGTATTATGATGTTTTAAAGGAACACAAAATGCATAAAAATTCAAATAAGAAATAATTAAAACCAACTTCTAAATGTAAATAAAAACAAATGTACAGACATAAAAATGTTATTGAGCTTTAAATTCTCCTTTATTAATATAAAAAACTTATTTATTTGTTTTGCTTTCTTTAAATAACTTCCAATTTAAAAGTACCATTTACTGCATTTTGACACTTTTCAAAAAATGCTTAAAATTCATCAAATTAATATTATCAATATATTATATTATCTTGCAGATCACATTTCTTTTTAGAATTCTTAATCAAATAAAACACATGTTGACAAACTTTAAGCATAGAAAAGTTCAATGTTTTGATTCACAACTTTTCATTCCATATATTTTATTCCAATTCAAATTCAAACTTAGAAAATAAAAAAAAATATTGATAATCAAATCAGGTAATACTTGCATACATTTGATTTATTTCGCATAGAAATAATATAAATTTCATACATTATAATTTTCACAACATTTAAAGTAGTACATAAAACAATAATATTCAGAATTTTACGGTTATGTAGTACAGGCATCAGGACACGGCGCCATTTAAAAATAGTCATTATATTGTTCGAAAAAAAAACAACACTACACTGTTGCCATTACATTGGTCTGCCAAAGAAATTTTAAAAAATATTTAGGGGTGGACCCCCCTTATCACTTAGGGGTTTAAAAAATAGATTACGACCGATTCGCAGACCTACCAAATATGCACAAAAATTTTCATAAGAATCAGTCGAGTCGTTTCGGAGGAGTTTGGCAACAAACACTGTGACACGAGAATTTTATATATTAGATATATATAATGGAGTAGTCAGGCTGTGTCATTTATTTGGATTCAGTCATTTAGTGAGCAGAAACAGCATGATTTATAATATCCGTAGAGTACATATTCCTTGATAAAACTATCCTCAGGATGTTATAATCAAATACAGAGCACTAAAGATCGGAATTAAAACAAATTAAACTGGAAGGTCTGGTGGTGGTACATTTACTAATTCGTTGGTTGATACTATCGTAAATCAGGATTTTAAAATAAAATTTTTTATTTTTGTGCCTAAGTTTTAATAAAATTAGAGAAGTTATTGCATTGTTTATTTTTTAAGGAAAAATATTTTAATAGTTTACCCTAAAGTAAGTGGCATTAAAAGATTTTTCTAGTGTATGTAAATTTTTAAGGAAGTAATCGGAGCTTTGAAAGTTTAGTATTAATTTTATTAGATCCTCTTGCAACCTTTATTAGTTTTTCTTGAGTTTTATTGAAATATTGATGAGTGTCAGTAAATTCCAGTAGTTATTTGCCTATTATATATACACACAAATATATATCTATATATAACATGTTCCAATTTTTTCTTTACTTATGTGTAATATATATATATCAACCACTTTGTTCCTTTTGTCTGCAAGAAATTGTAATTGATAAAAACACAATTTTATTTGATCAACTGAATGCCATGTATTTCAACAATTCTCAAAAACTGTATTTAAGTGTTAAAGGGAATATATTTTCTACAAGAAAACTGAAGACAGTTAATTTTTTTTTTAATTATAGAATTTTTTATACAAAAATAAGCCTTAATTATATTCAAAATCAATCATAATTACTCTCTTCTCAACTATAAAAAGAAACATCAGCCAGAAGACTCGCTGATTTTTTGCTACATTTCGAAATTCTTTGCAGACCATTAGAGCAATTTTTTTTTTTTTTAGAAATTCTCAATTATAAAGTATTTGAGATCATTCCTTTTCAGAGCAAGATTTTTATTTGATTGTGGTATAGCTGTTTGAACTTCATAGAAAACATTTAAAAGAGATTTATAAAGATATTGCATCCAGTTTTGAAATTTTTTTTTTTTTTTTATTAAATGCGTAGATAAATTTATCCATATCAGTAATGGATGCATTTATTAATACATTTCCTGTAAGAAATTTTTCTTTATTTTCCACGTAGTTCAGATTTTTTTAGAATTCTTAACATTGATTATTTTTATTTATATAGTATCAAATTTTAATGGAGTTCTTGAGATAAGAACATATTTATTGCATTTTTTAATAGGAAAAAAAAGTTAAATTTTTCTCCCAATTTAGTTTTGGCAAGCTATTTTTACATTAAATGTATTATTTAATTGAATTATGAATATGAAATGTGTTGTAATAAGAAATAAAAGATTTATTTAAAACTTAAAAGCATCAAATGATAATTGAGCTTCAATAGTGTAAGATAAAAAAAAAAAAAAAAAAAATGCTTATATGCTTACTATTTCTATTTGCATATGTAAAAACATTGCTTTTTATATTTAAAATTAAATCTAAAATTATATGTAAATTTTTGGAAAAATAGAAAATTTGTCATGCATAAGAAGAATGAACTATATGTATAGGAAAATAATGAATAAATATATTTTAAAATACATATTGTTGAACAAATCTAATTTTCGAGAATTTTATATATATGTAAAATTTCCATTTTTCTGTAGAAAAAGAATGTAGCTTACAAAATTCAGTTCAAACAATGAATCGAAAGTAATAATAATAATAAAGAAATAAATAAAATAAATCAGATCACAGTAGAAGACAAATCACAGATGGAGATAATTTGTAAATTTTTATTAAACATAAAATTATTTTAAAATTTGATATTTTACAAGATATAATAAATAAAAAAGGGCAAATAAAGCATATATTATCTATAGAGAAAAATTCTGTAATTTGTGTAAATTAAAAAAAAATTAATGAGGAAGTAGAAAAGTTATGCATGGTGATGAATAATTTACAACTGCAATATTAAATATTAATAAAATTCGAAATCAATTTTAGGTTAATATATTTATTTGAAATATTTATTGTCGAAGCATTTAACTCCATATGATTAATGTATTTTTAGAAAAGTGGTTTTAAAATTTTTTATGAATATAAAAATAACATATCTGCTCGCCAATAAGTTATTTCCTCATATTTATTCCAATAGATGGCGCCACGTTATAAAAATTTTCTTTGAAATTGATCTTTTTAAAAATTTACTCGAACGATGAGAATCATTAAAAGAATTCTAATCGCCCATCACTACTTGCCACTTATACAATTAATTTATGATACCCATGTCCATCGGCGAACTTTTCAGCGGGGGAAACAAGTCATATAACCACAAACCGCTCTGCCTTCATTGGTTCCAGCGAAATAAGCAATAGAATACTTCATGTCATTGAGCTACGAAGAATAAAGTTGGGTATGCACAAAAAGATAAACTCATTGTTTAAAGGCTCGTTCCCACCGTGGCGTTTAAGTGTGAAGCGTTGACCAATCCCTAGCCTCACCACGTTCGCCTGAAACCGGTTTGAAATCCACCGCTTCGAGTTGACCAACTTTCAACTCTTATCGTTCATCCAGAGGTGTTTTCTGCCTTCTTTGAACTGTTTATATCACTTTTAAACATTTCTTTCCGCTATAGGAATGCTCAAAGAATGCCTTCTACAACATTCTATACGTTTCCGCAAAAAAAATTGAATGAATTTGCTCAATTAATTCAGACATTTCAAAAATCGCCGGAATCAGTTTTAGCGTCTCACAAAGCCAAGCGTAACTCAGACACTGATGAATATTTTGATGTCACATTTCACACAGATGTCAAGGACAGTGTCAGCAACCTGAAAAAAAAAAAAAAAAAAAAAAATAATAATAATTTCATAAGCCCCGGGAATTTTAAATTGAAAATTAGTCTTACTTTTTGGACACAGTAGTATTATATTTAAGTATTTTGGTCTACAATTGAATAAAAACATTACGTTATTCATTGTTTCAAAACTCAATGAAGATTATACTAATAAAAAAATATATTTATTCTACATACAAGTTTCTTAAGTTGACTGACAAAAAATATCCTACATTAGGTTGAACTAGTCCTTTTGTCTTTGCGTACTGTGCAAATGAAAGTTATCTGCATCACAGCAACTGCTTTCTTGCATATATTTCTCTTCTCGTTTCTGCCTCTCATATTTTTTTGATTACACTCCTGAAAAAAAGCGTGGGGTGCTCGATATCAATCGTTATAATTTTTCACTAGTTTCATTCCGAAATGCAGAGTTTGATTAAAAATGTCATACAAAGCACCCCACGCTTTTAGAACAGTGACATTAATTTTCTCGGCGGTCATTTTATTCTTATGTTAACAATTATTTTTTACTTTTTAGTTTGATTAACTCTAAAAGCGTGTCTTTTTAGTTTTTTTAAACTATTAATTTATTTTTTACTTTTTAGTTTCATTAACTATAAAAGCATGTTTTTTAGTGTTTTAAACTATAATATTTAAATGGGTCCCGGTACGGAGGACTGAAACTATAGTTCTTACAATAATTTAATTGTGAGTAAAACAAAGGCTAAATGCGAATATGTCGAGATGTCTGTAAATGTTTCTTTGCAGCTTAAATAGTGTGTATGAGGAGAAACAGATCTACAGGGGAAAAAGTGATGCGCCGATGTTTTAATCCCTAATCCGGGCGATCCTAATCATGATGAGATAATAAACTTATCAAAATATTTTATTGTCGCCGGTCCTTGATAAGTCTATAACGTTTAAATTAAATCTGATCGCTTAAAGTAGGGCAAAATTGAGCCCAAAGCAAAGTCAGTTACATACAAACAAACATACAGGTGAAACTAATAAAAGCGTATTAAAAAAGATATTTATTCTACATACAAGTTTCTTAAGTTGACTGACAAAAAAATATCCTACATTAGGTTGAGCTAGTCCTTTTGTCTTTGCGTACTGTGCAAATGAAAGTTATCTGCATCACAACAACTGCTTTCCTGCATATATTTCTCTTCTCGTTCCTGTCTCATATTTTTTGACTACACGCCTGAAAAAAAAAAAAAAAAAAAAATTTTAAATCAATTGATAGAAAAAACACAGTTTTAGTTAATCAGTTTGTTAAATTTTATTTATACTACATGCACTTAGTGTCTTGTTCTAATGGGAACAATCTGTCACTGAAATCTGACAGCAGAAAATTATTGTCCTGGATAATGATACATCATGAAATTAGTGATTGTTCAACCTTCACAGTCGAAACAATTACAGATGAGATATGGATTACGTCATTGAGTTGCCGCATCGTGATTGGTGATCGACCACTGAGGAAGTGTCCACTCCAGTGAGAAATGAGGGAAGCTGACCCACTTTCTTGACAAATTTTCTTGGCGGGTTTTGGAGATGGAGAGGGAGTGTTCTGTGACGAGTTGACAAAAAGTGTTGCTTTTCTCTTTTTCTGTTAAGTGACTGAACAGGACGAAGATTCTGCCTGCTAACAAAGAGAGCCCTTGTGGTTTCGTGTATCACGCCGTGTGATAGCTACGGTCCGCCGCAGACCGGGTGCATTAGATTCGTCGTACACTCGAGTACTCCGAAAATCTCCGACCTTGGCTTGTTTTGTCGCTCTACAGTCATCTTCTACACACTTTAGGCTAAATAGACCGGGATCCACAATATAAAGTGGATTCCGAACCACTCACAAACATTCATGCCACCGCCAGGATTCGAACCTGAAGCCTGTCTCAGACCTTCGAGTGAACTGCACTTGTGAATCAAATGTATATCTGTAATTTTCATTTTTTTTTAATAGTATAATAATCCAGAGTTCTGCAAATACATATAATGATTGTAAATAAAAATTAAAATGTTCCCATGAACCTGAAAGTGGCGCCGTTATAAGTCTAGTATAGGTTATAGGTCTTGAAGCCGTTATAGGTCTAGTACGGGCCGAGATGGTACTGCATAAACCGTAATATACTTAATGTTATTCAAGGTAATTTTTGCGAAGAAGTAATTGATTGGTCTTATTGCTGTAGTGTTTGCATGAATAATGAATTGTCTATCCCTGGATGTTACACAGGGTTACGTGGTCGCATCACCCTCCCTGTTGCTTCGGGCTATTACTGTATTCAAAGACAAAGCCTAGAGAATCAAAACCACTGACGCATTAATTGGAGGAGGTACTCATCCGTGAGAGTTAACTTTTATTAAGAGCTATTCAGCAAATATCAAATCGCTCCCATTTTTGAGCAAAGAGATGGACAGCCTCTAAAAACATTGCTTTTGCACACCGACATGTTTCGTGACAGAAATTAAAAGAATAGGAAACAGTTCTTTCTTTTCAATGCAGGTGGATGAGCGCACTGATTTTTGCAATATGAAGATTTTACTTGTAATTGCAAGATTTTTACATAACAACGTGGTCGAGAAAAGCCAGTTGTTATTCTATGACTGAAAGTCGCACAAGAGGTAATATATTTAATGTCATTTAGGGTTATTTCTACGAAAAAGTAGTTGATTGGGCTTATTGCTGCGATGGGCAACGGGCGTACCGATTACGGAGTTCCTAGGTGGCTTTAAGAGCCACAATACCTCCACATCTTAATTTAGTTAGAAAATTTGCACAAAATGAAGTTGCTTAAATTATAGAATATTAATAAAAAGAAGATTAGAACAAATTAAAATTTAAGAAAAACACCTCCTGCTTGCTAACAATTAAAGCAGGAGATCGAAAAAGCTAAAGCTTTCGGTACAATTAGGAGTACGTTGACGATGCCCAAAAATAAAAGATTAAAGTTAAACAAAGTTTAAATGAATAAAAATAAATAAAGAATTAAAGATTAAGCAAAAGAAATAATAAAAGTAATATGGTGCGACATACAAGCAGTGTTAAACACCGCTTGTTTACATGTTGCTGTGGTGTTTGCATGAATAGTGTGGACTATTTATCTCTGGATGCTACACAGAGTTACGTGGTAACATCAAAAAGTAGCATATTGCTCTCCATGTTGCTTAGAACTATTACTGTATTCAAAGACAAAGCCTAGAGAGTCCAAACCACTGACACATTAATTAAAGAAAGCACTCAATTAATCCGTGAAAGTTAATTTTATTAAGGGATATTCAGCAAATATTTGTATAAAAAGATGGATTATAGCTCTTTACACAAAGTTTGATATCAAAAGATTGTCAAATCTTTGTGCGAAGAGATGGACAACCTCTAAAAATCATTGCTTTTGTACACTGAAGTGAAGTGACTTTCACAAGGAAAAGTATTTGCAGGATTATTTGAATTGAAACATTAAGTAGAACTTTTTTTTTTAAAGATCGTCTTTTTCAGTTGTGCTGTACGTTTCATAAAAGTGAGTGGTTTTTAACAGCGTGATATGATTAAAACCACTGAGTGGTTTTAACAGGGTTTACTTATATGATACACAGTTCAGCCACATTAATGTGACCACCACCTACTTTCGACGTCAACGTGAAATAACCAATCACAAAAGACAGGTGGCAGCACATTGCAGTGGAGTGTATATAAAGAATTCCACTTAATAGCACTTAAATACCACTTAATACCACACTCCACTTAAAGCCACAATATACAAGAGTGTATATTCTGGCTTTTGACAGGTGGTCACATTAATGTGACTGGACTGTGCATTTTTTCAGAAATAAATGAGAACTTAGTATTACTAAACAGTTCTGTTGTTGTTGATACTAATCCCCCTAGTGCAGGAAAACCTACACCAGGTCCATAAGATCTCGTCGCAGGCGACTAGTCCATGGCTAAGGGTAATATGCAGCTTCACTTTAGCGAGTAATCACGAGGGCTGAAGACACTAAACCTCAAGACAACGCTCTACGATCATATCAGACCTACGGGGACCTACGGTTTAAAGTGGATTCCGAACCACTACAAACATCCATGACACCACTGGGACTAAACAGTTCTACAACCATCCATAAGATGTTTGATAATGAAATCTATGCTTAAGAAATAGGAATGGTGAGAATCTTGTATCGTAAAAGATCAATTTGAAGTTTTGAGAAACTTCCCTCTCTGATTTAAAAAGAAAAATAAATATCATTAATTTCTCGTGTAAGAAAAGTAACCACGAACTAAATTGTAAAACATTAATATATTTATTGCCTTTTACTGGCACCACAGAGCTTGTCGAAAGGTCACAGAGCTTGTTTTCTCTGGAACTTCTTTCCAGAAATTTCATATAAACTCTACCACTTTTTTCCCTAACTTATTCTGAAATTACTCATTTTTATGACTTTTCTATGACTCATTCTTATGTCAGAGGGATTTTTTTCTTTCTGCGCAAAAGTTTCCCGTATCTCTTTTCAGAAACTTTATATAAAGTGTGTCCTTTATTCTTATGATTTTCCTGACATAAAATGGATCTTTACAATAGCACAGAGCATAATAGTTATATTTTTTGTGTGAGACAATATGTATTCACCTTCTAATAAGACTATATATATATATATATATATTATGACTATTATGATCTTCAATTATGATCAATTCTTTATCATCTTTATTATGATCAATTCTTCAATTAAGTTCAATTCTTTGTTATGATCTTCAGTTATTCAATTCAACTATTCTTCATCTTCTATTATGACTATATGTATTTTTTGTATATGTAGAGCATTCATCTTCTCATAAGATGTTGACAAGCGTAACTAATACTTTTAATGTTATAGCCAAGAAAACATTGATTTTAAGGTTGAAAATTTGTGTATTTATTTATTCTAGGTGAAATTAGGGGGTGGGTGGGGGCAGGGCCGGATCTAGATGAAAAGAGGCCCTAGGCTATTCCTCTTATGAGGCCCTTTCACCTCCCATTTTTAAGTTTGTAAATTACATGAGAGATAATGAACTACATCATTACTATGATCTATATCAATATGTTAAATGAAACGTGTTGTGATTGGTACTAATCTTTATAAAAAAAAAAGTCGAGATCACTTATTTAGACATTTATTCTCAGCACCTATATAGTACTTGTAACAGTAGCTAATCAAACATGACACATAGGTGTGTTCGTTTGTCTGTTCCAATCTGCACCAATCTGCACTTTATTTATGCAAGAACAAACCAGAGCTCATTAGCATAAGGCACGTCAATATTTGACTTAGCAATCATTGAACGTAGGAATTATACTTTGGTGCAATCTAGTATACACAAACGAACAGACCCAATGAGCCGAACGAGTTGATCTTAACCAATACATTTTTATGTTTCTTTATTAGTGATATGTGTAGAATTTCACCTTATTTTCGATTCACTGTTTTAGTGTTTACTGTTTTGAGAATAGTGTAATTCTAATTTTGCTAACAATTTGAATGTAGGCCCCTCTTGATCTTGAGGCCCTAGGCTGAAGCCTAGTTAGCCTATAGGAAAATTCGGCCCTGGGTGGGGGGCTTAATAGGTAGAATATCACCCACAAACTCTTTAAAATAGCACTGACCAAGGTTTACTTCAATGATCGATAATTACCCCACTATTTTGGGGCATATTTTAAGTACTACGCCCCAAAGTTTACTATAAATCTTTTCAATGTCACAGAAATATTTTTCATTATATTTTTTAACAATTAAAATAATAAAAGGAAAATTAATTTAAATATGACGCATGATCATAATCTTTGGAAAAAATTCCATAAATGATCTTTTGCAGAAATTCATGTAACAGTCCATTAAATTTTTTTTTTTTTCAATTCTTACTATTAGTTCACACTCTCCCTATATATATCTTGTTCAAATTTTCAATCGTTCATAAAATACATTTTATTCATCCACTCAAGTTCAAATACATTTTTTGAACTTGTAGTGGATGACACTCGATGCTAATACAGTTTTTTCAAATATTAATACATTAATTAAATTTATTGAATTAATTTTAGTTTTTTTTAGATTTAAGTTACGTATATCTACCAATAGATGGCTCCAGATGTAAGAGGAAAATTTCAACTTTATTTGTGAAGGGCTTTTCTGCAATATAGTGAAAAAAAAGCAGGAATTGATTTTAAAAATTTTACTTTTACATTACTTGTTGATGATTTAATTTTAAAATAATTAATCCACCCGCCATGAAGTGTTTTTGCCATTTTTACAATTTGCGCACGCATTATTTTGATAGAAAAATATATGTGACTTAAGAAGTGGCTTCTGAAACTGAATAATCAGGACTGGGTTGACTCGGTAAATACATCAGAAATTTTTTTTCTGAATTCATGGAAAACTTTTTATAGCAAACGAACCATCTGTTTAACTCAGGGGGGACCAACCCAAATGATCTTGCGGGCCACTTTGGAAATTCATTATAACTCCTCAGGTCGCATGTAAAATTATATATCCCCATATTAGATTTAGACCCACTATAGACATTTGTTTGAAGTGAAAAATTGAAACATAGTTAGTTATTATTATTGTGTTTACTATTACGTCACTGAGATCACTTAAAGTGAAACATAGAACCTATTATATTAGATGTTCCAAGATGCGCGAGCATCATGAGTTCGCAGAATATAATTTAATTATTCTGCGCACTCATAACTATAAACTCATAAAATAAAACAGGCAATATCTGTCATATATTTTTCTCATAATTTCGAAAGTTAATTTTTGAATAGATGAATGCACATATAATATATATTTTTTTTTCATTGGTTTTCCTTACTTTGGCCATTATAAAATAAATATCTTTTGTGAAAGTGTGATAAATCTCACGGGCCAGAAAAATGCTCAAGGCGGGCCGCGGGTTGGCCACCCCTGGTTTAACTGTTTCGTTTTGGTTAATCAGAGGATTACTGGAGTTACAGAAATTTCTGTCAAAATCAGCAAAAAAAAAAAAAAAAAAAAAAAAACTTAATATTTTACAAAATTACTTTGATTAGAAAAGGTTGACAATTTTTAGTTAACCTTATTTCATATGATACAATTTATAGATTTTCTTTCGAGATTATTTTTGCTTTTAATCCCGGGAATAGATTTGTCATCCACTACCACTGTCTTATAACTCTCTAAGTGTTTTCTCGATCTTTCCAGACATTTCTGTGATTTTTTTCTTCTTCTCTTTCTAAGTATCGACTTTCTTAACAGCTGCGGCATTAAATAACGTAATCTCCCCAGAAAGAAACATATACTGCAAAATTGTTAAGACGTCGATTGGATGACTTTAGGGACATTTACTGAACTACTATTCATTACTAAAATTACTCAATTACTATTCATTGCTAAAATATAATATTTACTACTATGCGATTGAATTTAAAAGTATATTTAACTAAAAAAAATTGAATTTTATAAAATTTTCATTTTAAAGATTATAAACAAAAATTTATTCAAACAAATTGATATGATGTGTTTCAATAAGTTTTTTTTACAAATGTAACATCTTATATAGAGTTTTAGATACCTAGTATATCACCTTAGATACTTTAGTACCTAGATATAGCACCTTACCATATTTTATATTGCATATATATATAATTGCATGTATATATAACTTTACCATTTATATATTGCATTTTTAAAATGTATTATATAAATGGTAAAGTTATATACCAATTCTGTGGAAATGTGAACATCCGGTTTAAAAGCGGAATCGGACGAATCGATTATTTATTAGGAATGTTAAGCAGATATGCACAGCGCAAAGCAATTTTGATAGAAAAAAATGTAATAGTTATTGTTGAATTTTTTCATATTTAACTTTGGATATTTTGTAATTTAAAATTTTTATTATTAAGATGATTTTTATTGTAATTAAATCTTCTCTTTCTATACCTTTCTTCGCTTTTACTCTGTTCTGTTTTAAATTGTCCGTTTTGACCGCTCTGTCGATTTTCCGTACAATCGGTGACGGAAATATAGTCATATACAATAGCTGCGAGCGAGTCAATGAGTTATATTCCCTGTGATGGCAGGAGTTACAGTCGCTACTGTGAAAGATTAGTCGACTAGGTCGCAATCGAGTCTTTGACAAAATGTGTCACTTCGATAATCAGACTAACTAGTTGGAAATCGGCATTCATATGCAAGGTTCATAGGCAAACTTTCACCCTTGAAAATCTGGCAGAATCCCTCATATTGAATTCTTTATAACGTTAAAGCTACTATAAAATCTGTTGTATTGTACTATAAAAGCTGTACTATAAAAAAATATCTGTACTATAAAAGCTGTACTATAAAAAAATATCTGTACTATAAAATCTGTTGGTGATTAACCTGCTAAGTATCAGGCATAAAAATTGAGAAATATACACCTTAATAAAAAGAGATGGAAATAATTCTATCATTAATTGTATAAATTCGTAGTGTAACCGTGCTTCCTCCCACGCACTGCAACAGCGCCCCTTGGGGCGTTCAGGTGAAATGGGCAGTAGGCCACGAAAGTCTCACCCGAGAGGAAGTACAGTGTAACCTGTGCGCCCGCTGAGAAACGTTTAGTTTGTAGCTTTCATCCCGAGAGGAAATATATTTAGCACATCCTAGAGCAATAGTTTGCCTACAGACCCTCATCCGGAGACCAAGTATATATCGCACATCCTGCGCATAGCTGAATATTGGCTTTGAAGTGGAATCCTTCTCCGAATCTAGAATTGTTTGTCTTTAAATGTGTTAAATATTGTATGTGAGTGGTGTTTGTGCGCGTGTCAATAAAGCTGTGTTTCTCAAACCTGTGCCTCAAGTCTCAACCCGGCCGGTTACAATTCAGCTGCACAAACTGCACAGTACGGAAGTACATTTCAAAGTGAGATAAAGTTGAATATAACCATTGGTCTAAGATGCAACAATCCTTATCAATTAAATAGACAATCTTTTAATAATTTCACATATTTTACAATAATAAATTATTTTTTAAAAAATCAAAATTTTATGATATTCATTATAAAGTACAATTTTCAATTTCATAATTATTTAATGAATAATACTGTTGTGAAAAGTTTCCATTTTAAATAATTAAAACTTTGAAAATAATAAAACGATTTGAGTTTTAACAATTATTTCACATTTTCATAATGCCTCCTTCGATCAACAAACATGGAAAAAAAATCACTTATTGTATTGCTTAGCTGGAAGCAATATTAAAAGTGAAACATCGTTATCAAAAATTTTGCCTGTTATTATTTTTGCTTGGCTACTACATACCGGCTACCATCTTTACAGTGAAAAAGACCAATTTTATTGTCCAATAACTATCTATTTTGAAGGAAATATGTCTCGTATATTGCCCATATTTTGATGATGAAAAGCAAAATTAGGCAGATCGTATTTTATATCAGAAAAAAAAACAACAACAACAACAACAACAACCAATGAACATGGCTCTTAAATCAGTGGCATTAACATGCGAACATAAAAGTCAATGGGACCTTACTTAGTTTGATAAATTAGCCAATTGAGGCCGTGGCCTGTGATGATGACGTCATAAACAAAACGGAATCCAATTACTGCATAGCTCATAAGAACGATCATGGCGAGGATCAGGCTGGTGGGAAATAGTTTGGCAACCCCGTACGATGCAACCTGCAACCAAATGAAGATTTTATAAATTAAAATTCTTCTTCCAATATTAATTTATCGAATAGATCAGGGGTCTCCAAACTTTCCAGCCTTAGGGCCATATTGTTTACTCCAGTAAGTACCAAGGGCCAAAACCATTTTAATTTTTCTGCCATTATCTATAATTTCCAGTTAGTTGTTATGCTTAAGTCAAATTTTCTGCGTGTTATGCTTGTCATTAAGCTTTACCTAGCAAGTAAATAAAATAGAGTTATTATCATTCTGTATTTGTTTTTTATCCAACTTATTACAGCAACAATAAGTTATTCGTTGTCGCGGGCCAGATGGATGACAATGGCGGGCCGGATTTGGCTCGCGGGCCGTAGTTTGGAGACCCCTGGAATAGATTATCTTTAATAGGTTTTATATTAATAAATTATGTTTTCTGAAATATAAAATCATGTAATAGAAAGTCAAGAATAAAATTATTGTTAACGAGTATTGAAAGTAAATAATAGAGAGTTTTTGCACAACGTTTTTTTTATCGTCAGGTATTTTTTTCTCCCCAGCGCGCATGCTCATAGGAAATTGCGCATGCGTATCTGTAATAATGGTTTCTATGATCATGCGCGCTAGGGAGAAAAAAATATCGGACGATAAAAAAACATTATGCAAAAACTCTCTATTAATTCGTTACGGTATATATCTTTGGGGCCTGATGGCCGAGTGACTGGCGCTCTGTGCTGCAGGTTTCAGGTTTGAGTCCCGGTGATGCCATGGATGTTTGTAGGGTTCAGAATCCACCTTAAGCCGCAGTTCCCGGTCTAATATGACTAGAACATTGGGAATAGGGCTGACAACCCTACCCCGTAAAAAGAAAACATCTCCCGTCTCGAAATCTGCTAGTAGGCAAACGGCCTTGGCCCGCCATAGGAATGTTGCGCCAATGAAATAGAAGAAGAAGAATATTATATAATATCTCCATATTATATTTATAAAAAGTATGTGCTGAGGGGGAGCTTTTCATCTCTACTACTATCACTCGCCAAATAATTAAAATCAATGGACTTTATTTTATTATATTAAAACAACTGACAGAGAAAATTTTTAAAATGTGAGCCTTAAAAGTGAACGGTTGTAGCATTCTTTTTTTTTTTTTTAACATTTTAAATAAGGCATGAAAAAGTTGTCCTAGTTTGATGGGGATGGGAGCAAATTATATATTCTCTTTGGTTTGTCGCTCTAAGGTCATTTTTTTGCACACTTTAGGCTAATTAGACCGGGATCTACTGTTTAACGTGGAATTGAACCACTAATAAACATCCATGCCACCGGCAGGATTCGAACCTGAAAGCTGTGGTATCAAAGGCCAGAGAGCTAGCCAATTGGCCGTCAGGCCGCCTTCAACATTCTGTTTCCGAGTTATGAGCTGCATCAAATTGTGAAATAAAATAAATTAACTATAAAGTGAATATAATAAGTTGCTATTCGGTATTTCATTTATTTATATATAACATTTTAGTATAAAACCCTACATAAATTTTATATTACAATGAAAGACATACCAATTAATTGGAGAGATTGGCTTTGTAGTGAAAGACAAGGCATTCAACACTGTTCATATAAGGCAAGCATTCACTGACAAGGCTTTCATTACTATAACCATTACTTAAGGCTTTCATTGTTCTTAATAAAGAACAATCGAATAGAATTTTCGAGTTGTTTGTCCGTTAGTGCCGGAATATTTTATTTATTTATTGTGTTTCATTGTATTTCGCTGTATTGTATTTTAGAATATTTAAGAAAATGGTTCCAACGTACATGCACTGCGGGAGAAACAAATGATTTTTGGAAAAAGCGTGCTAATCTGCATATTTTTTCCCCACAAATTAAACTTATAATAATCTTTAAAAGCAATATTGTTTACAATGCGATTATAGCATTAAATTCGTATGAAGCTTGAAAAGTTCCGTCTGTAATTTTCCTGGCACATTAATAACATGAGCATGCATTGGACGAGCTAATATAGTGAATGAAAGGTCTGGTTTTGAATATGACAAACCTTTTTTATCAAATTGCTATATTCAGGCTTTTAGATGATATCTGTAATAATAAAGGAATATTTTTATGAGTTGCTATTGTAGGAAAATAAAAAAATATATATTTAGTTTTTATTAAATTTTCCAACTTGGCTTATTACAGAAAACTTCGGCATGCCCATGCAGTTCATGTGCCAGTTGTTCTTGTTTTTGCAATTTAAATTCCGCAATTTAAAGGAATCCTAAATAATTGTTTTTGTTGCGACTAATCCTCAATGTCCTGCAGTGCGGGACGGACATCCCAGGAGTGATCTACTCCTGAATGGAGGGAAAGGGGCAGCTTCTGTTGTGATGGAGCACCCGTAGGTAGAAGTTTGACTTTGTTCCGTGACGCTCTTACAGTTATATGAGACCGGGACCTACGGCTTAAAGTGGATTCCGAACCACTATAAACATCTATGGCACCGCCGAGACTCGAAACCGAAACCTGTGGTACCGAGCGCCAGCCACTCAACCATTCAGGCCCCATCCTAAATAATACACCCATTGTATTCTGTTGTGTATTGTATTCATTGTATTGTGTATTGTATTCTGTTGTCCCTTGTGTATTCTGTTTCCTTTTATGCCCATAAACAAATTATTACGATAGATCTATTCCATTCCAGTATTCCATCAATACATATACTAAATAGTGAAGTCCATTTAAGTCCCAAATCCCTCGAAAATTATGTTGATTGTTTCAAATATCATCTATAGATGCCCCTTTTAATGTTTGAAGATCCAATAATTCTTTTGTGATGTTGAATCCGCATTAATTGATTGAATAAATATTTCTAATTGTGTTGTATTAGAAAAGGCATTGAAATAGGGTGCGTTTTGGGCAACTCATATGACATCAACTAAATGTGGATTAATAGAAGTACCGAGTCTTATATCACAATGAATCCTACTAACTTCGCTGATAAATGAAGCAAAATCCAGCTTAATGGTCGGGATTGATTATAATGTGGTTTAAATTAAAGCGAAATATGTGAGTAGACCCAGATACTGCTGGGATTTTGTTGAAATTAAGAAACAGCCAGTGACCAAAGGTTAAATTTTTTAGAAGGAGATTTTAATGCATATCTAAAGTCGTCAATGAATTCCGAATACCTTACCAATTCATCATAATACGTGGTTAGCATCAAGTACAAGAGCGATTAATGAAAATGAATATTTTTATCTGCGTTTACCTTTTTTTTAACGACACTATAAGAATTGTCAAGCAAAATGAGTAGATTTGGTTTGTCACTCTACGGTCATTTTGTGCACACTTTAGGCTAATTAGATCGGGACCTACAGTTAAATGGGGATTCCGAATCACTCATGAACGTTCATGCTACCGCCAGGATTTGAACCTGAAGCTTGTGACATCAAAGGCCAGAGCACTAGCCACTTGGCCATCAGGCCGCACACAATGAGCAGGTGACATTTAATGCCGTCTTAGAATTTTTAAAAAAATATTTAGAATTAAGAATTTTAAAAAAATATATGATGCATTATTTCTTAAAAAAATATATTGAATACCATTCTGTCACAAGATGCATTTTGTCAACTTGAATTAATAAAAACAGCGAATTATTAGTTCTATTTCATTTCAGACAATTATTCCAAGTAGACTGGGCAAACTTGCTTATTCCATGTTATTCTGCGAAAACATTAGTACATAAAAACGACGTTATATTAAATAATATGAATGCTTAAATAAATAAAATAAATTTAAAAAAAAACCCTAGAAAAATACGTCCATGGTCATAAAAATTCTTTCGCAGTACGAGAATTCCATCAAAAAACGCATTAAGGACAATAATCAGCTGTAGAGAACTTCCACGATGTACCGAACCTATGTTATTCCCTTTTTCGTTTTGTCGCTTAGGAAGAAAGAAAAATAAATGTTGAATTTGGATTTAACAGTCGAGGAACAGAATGCCATTTCTAAAGAAAAAAAACGCATTTTATCAATTGCATTGATAATAATATCAAATGCTGTTTTCAAGTTTAAAAAATAATGGCGAAAAGGAAAAAAAAAAAAAAAAAAATGCATAATAAAATACAATTCTCGCGAACATAAAATTACTTTTATATCAAATTTGCTGACGTTTTTGCTATCTTATGAATTTTAATAAAATAATATTATAAGGATACATGCTCTGAATATTTTTAGACAAAACTCATTCTGAGCATTACATGCTATACATGAACTGCTACATGTTATACTATTTATACTACATGTTATATATTTCATTCAGACTTCTTCTTTCTCTTCATTGGCAGAACAGCAAATACTACCAGCTGCTTTTATGAATACTAAAATTAGTTATTTTATTAAAACATTTTAGTAATTAGAACCATCATTTTTAAAAATGATATTTAACGTATTATTAGTCTGTAAGATTTTAAAATATTATTAAGACTCAATTTAAATATTTAAATTAAAATTTTTTCTATTAATCATATTATATTAATCATCATCGTTATCAATGGCGCAACAGCCTCATGGTGGGCCAAGGCCGTCTGCCTACTGGCAGAATTTTAGACAGGAGATGTTTTCTTTTTGCGGGATAGGTTTGTCAGCCTTACGCCGAGCGATCTACAGTCATATTAGACTGGAACTTACGGTTAAAATGAATTTCGAACCACTATAAACATTCATGATATTTCATTAATATTTCATGCTATATTTATTATTTCATTCTACATGATATATTATTTCATTAATATTTCAGAGATTTATTGCTGATAGTTCATAACAGGAAAAAAATAATAATAAACTAGCTACATAGCATAAATCATAAAAAATAATTTAATTCCCGTAATTATATATGACTACTTTAGATTAACAAGTAAAAGAAAAATGTAAGGGTCAATAATGAAATTCCATAAATCACCTCAACTTAAATATGATAAAATAAATTTAGATTTCATCTCACCATGACTGTTGACAAAATTGTGTTGATGTCTCTAACTTGTATTCCAATAGCAATTTACTCCCATTAAAGTTGATTTGTAGATAATATATTTAAAGGGAAAAATACTTCTTTAAACAGGAATTTGAAATTAATATTTAAATACTTTTGTGCTTTTCAAATAAAAAGATATAAAAACAAATTTCCATTATTATAATTTATCTCTCTGGCGAACTGTGCCACAGGTTTTGGATTCGAATCTCGTCGGTGCAGTTGGTGTTTGTAGGGGTTCGTAATCCACTTTAAATAATAGGTCTCCATTTAATATGATTATAGAGCCCTACCACGTAAAAAGAAAACATCTCCTGTTTCTGGATTTGCCAATAGGCAGATGGCCATGGTCTGACATGGACTGTAGTGACGGGAAGTTATATATTATTATTAATATTTTGCATTTTGTCAAATAAAAAAGATATATATATATGCACAAATTGTATTAACTTAAAACTTTTAATAGCCATTCATTAAATTTTATTAACCTGTTAAGGTTTCGATTTTATATTGTTCACTTGTTAATAGCCATCTTACCAGTAGTATATAACAAACACCCCCACACTTTTGTTATTGCACAAATTGTATTAACTTAAGACTCTTAATAGCCATTCATTAAATTTTATCATTTCAAAGTGTATCATTAACAAAAAATGAACACTACTTATAAACCTTCATCTGGCTGTAAAAAATAATATTCCTGTAAGAAAACTCCATGTTAGCAATAACAACCCATACATTTTTATCTTTCTACTTCTGATACTTACATCCGTAACGATGGCAAAGAATCGAAAAGCTTCTCCATTGTCGAGACATTTAGATAAAAGGAGTCGAAACATGACACAAAATGTCATCGCCAGTAACGTTCTCACCATGACGTGGGACAGATAGTTGACATAAAACTCCATCTCGCCCTCTTCGGACACCAACTTCCACTCCTGATTGTAACCGGAGATCATATTTAAAGTGAACACCACTGGCAGAAAGGTGTCGAACAGACTCACCGTTATTATTGTCATTTTTTATTTCCTATCAAAAGTCCTAGTAGCTCGTTTCCAGAAAATAAATTTTGGTCCCTATCTTTTAGATAATTTTGTTGGCCGAACAGAAGTAAAATGAAAAGAAATTAAAGCTATTTTCACTGTGGAATGTTTTATTAAAAAAAATCTATTGATGCGGTTGAATTTTGGTGAGGACAAAGATTTGTTTCGATATTGTTGAGAATTCTGTGGAGTTCGCAAGTTAAATTATTTGTTGCAAAAAATTGTTAATTCGATTGTTGTAGGACAATGTAGATAGATTGTTCAGTTTTTGAACAGTGGTGTTATGAGAACAGTGTCATTTTGAATAATTATTGCTGTAATATACATAATATACATCAACCAAACTGCTAATTGATCATTTAAGGGATTGATTATGATAACAAGAAGAAAGTGAACAAGCTTAGTTGTAATAGTAACAGCAACTAAGCTTGTATTTGTAAGCTCGTATATTTATATGTAAGTAATTACTGCATGACCATGATTCTAAATTATTGTTTAATCTGTTAAATTTTTTTCTTTTAACTCAGGCCAATTAATGTAATTATTAATGTAGGTATTATGCAGTTATTATCTTACTTAACAATTTACAAGAATAAAACTGCGTTTCTTTCGGTAAAATCGCAGATCAGGGGCCTTTGGGATTTGGCGTCAAAAATTCTCTATTCACCAAAGTCCGCCAAGTAATGAGACTACAACGCAGGAGATTTAATTTATGTTGCTTTGATGCGTCGTGTTTTATGGGATAATGATTATTGCGGATATCAGTATTTCTATGATTTGGGAGTTAGTGAAGGGTATGTCTTTTAGTTACATATTAAATATCAATACCACAATCATTCTGACGGATCTCCATTTTAACTTTAAGAGATTACAATTTCCAGTCAGACTTATGTTTATGATCACTATCAACAAGTCACAGGTTCAGTCTATTAAGTACTGAGATGTGGATTTAGGATCACCATGTTTTTCCCGTGGGCGCTTTATGCTGCTTGCTCAAGGATGGATTCATCCAAAAATTTGTTTATTCGATAAAAATCTAGAATCCTTTATACCCTTTGTGCCAAATGCAAGTCGCCAAATAAACATAATGAATGCAGCAGTTATTTTTCACAATAAAATGATATTATGCCAAAATTCATCACATTAATTATTTAAAAAATATATATATTATAAAGAATTCTTCAGAAATTTTTATTTATTATAAAGAAAAATTCTACGAATAACTAACAAAGTAGCAATAAAATAGTCGTTATATTGTTCAGAAAAAGAAGTTGCGAATTTCCCTATTTACAGTATGAATACCCTATAGAAATTAGCGAAATTTTCCGGGTTGCAAGATTGGCGACTGCCTCAGGTGTACAGTATTCTAGATTTCAACTATTTATTCTTGCACTTGGACGTGAGACTGAAATTTTATTTATAATCAAGCGAGTTAAATTAATTTGAAAATTAATTTATTTTATAATTTAGTTAATATTTTTTATAATTTGTGTACTGTTGATATATTTTTAAATACCTGTCAATGAAACTGCTTAACTTTTACAGTATATTTATTTTTCTGTTTTTCATTCTCCTGTCTGGCGAAATATAGGAAAGATAAATACCTAGGCAATGGTGGGTAAACACAATAAATAAATATGATTGTAAAAAAAATAAACTGAGTCTTAGCCTTCACCTTTTTCATGTTTAATCATGATACCTTCTATAAATAATAATTTTGGTAATAATTTTTGTATACTCCAAAACCAATAAAACTTCAGAGATGATCAAAATGCACTAAATTTAACGATTTTTAAAACCAAACAAATGGTTAAATTACTTTTTTTTTAACGAAAATAACATTCTCAGTAACATATTTTGTAATTTGTCTTTCGAATTCAACTTGGACTTCATTAAAGGAAAGAAAAAAAAAATACTTGCTAAAACAATGAACATTTTGCTTCTGATCGTACAAATGATAGTTGATCCCCCGAATCTCATATTAATTTAATATTCTTGATTCAATCCAGTGTCTACATTCGAAAAGAATTCCACGATAAGAATATAAAAATAATATTACTGCTAATAATAATAATAATAATATAATAATAATAAGAAGAAGAAGAAGAAAAATAAGAATAATAAGAAAACAAATATCCCTTTTTATTATTAAAATACAAAGTGATAGATTTCTAAGATTTCTTAGATGCGTAAAATTGTATGTACCAGGTTTCTCGGCTTAACTTCAACCCCTACAGTAATTCAGTTAGACCAATTGCCTACAAAGTTGCTTTTCGGCAAACTTCACAAAATTAAGTTACCTGCCATACCTACCCTATTTAACCAATTTATTGAAGAGTTAATTTGAGTTACTGGGTTATTTTTAGGTGGAGTTTCTTGGAAAATGTGTGATCTGAGAAACTTAGAAGTTAAGGTTATAAGAGAATTTCTCAGTTGGTATGTTTTGTCCGTAAATAATACGAAATAAAATGTAATTTACCATAAATGTAAGATAAATGTAATATATTTTAGTAAGAAATATTAATTCTGGAAAAATGTAATATTTTCGGTTAATGGAATTAATTTCATATTGACATTTTAGTAATTTCTATAATTTGTTATGTTAAGATTTATATATTGTATTGAAGAGTCGACAAAATTTTAATCAAATGAACTTTTAGATTGTTTAAAAAATGAACACAAATTGATATCTGTTTTAACACATTCTCATATTTTTGCATACAGAATTAGTTAAACTTAACACTGTAATTTATCAGTTGGTAGGTTTTGTCTGTAAATGATTTTTAACAATGAATCTTAAAGGCAGCTTTAATTTTGGTTAAAAAATTATACTGTAGAGATGCTATTTTAATTATTTTAAACTATTTTATAAAAAATAACATTTCTTTGTTGTTAATAAATTTCATAATAATAACGAAAAATTTGTATTAAAATGTCATATTCGCCTTAAAAGTATTAGTAAAGTTAATAACTGTAAAGTACCATAATGAACAACTGTCAAAATGAATACAAATGTACTTTGAAAAAAAAATTCAATTGTGTTTTATATTGGTTAATATATATTTAACAAGAATATAGATATTTTAAGGATAACTGCATGTAGAATAATTAATTGCAATCAATGAATTAAAAATGATATCTTCTGTTAAAGATGTTTAGACAAACGTTAGATGTTAGAAATAATAAATCAAATAATATATTTAAAGAGACATATGTCATTGGAAATTTTGACTGATTTTGTCGTGAAATTTTAGCGGATATTTCTTTCTTTATTTAAGCAGAATAATATGTTAAGTTAATATTTTTTGAAGGCCAAGTATTTTTTTACCGAATTTATTTAGCATATTTTACTGTAAGAAAACCATAAGATAGTATTTAACATTTTTATCCGTCTATGAATAAAAAAAAAAACTTTAATTAAATACTGTAGGCACACACACACATATATATATTATCTATGACTCTATTTTAAAAAACAATACTTATTAAAATAGATTATATTTATAGAAGTAATAATCAAAGATAGCTTTTAAACTTCAAAAAAAAATAAATAAATAAAATAATAATAATAAAGTGCTCGGTTTTAAAATCCCGATAAGTGTTATCTAGTCGAATGTTTAATGGCTATGCCAGGTATGAATTCAATGAAACAATATGTCGGAAGGTCCTTTTTGTGGGTTGAAGTGGGAGGAAGAAGGATTTGAATTCTTAGCAGTCATTCTTAGGGGTGTTCATTCTAAAATGTAAAATGCAGTAGTTCTCATTGGGTAACGCTGCATCTGCTGCATAAATGGTGAATGAGCTCATGTCAAATGCTTGATTTTTAAAAACAACAATAAAAAAAAATTAAAGACAGATACCAAATGAATCGGTACTATCAATAAGTAGCTAAGGTAGTAAACTTAACAATAACAACAAATACCTAAAAGAAAGAAGCGTTGTAAAATAATTTTACAAAGGACTTAAATTAAAGTTATTATAAGCCTCCTGTGATGTCCTCCTGTTTACCTACCATGCCATGGTTGATCCAAATTTCAAATTAAATTGACAAAAGACGAACATGAAATAAATTATTTAGTATTTAATTTGAATATATTTAAACAAGAAATTGTTTGTTTTCGATTCTTTAAGAATAGCATTTCCGATATTGCATTGTTTATTTCCCCTCGAAACCTTCTATATTGTTTATTTCCAATCGAATTGGGTATTATGTTTGTCTGCAGGCATAAAAAAAGTTTTAATTTAAATATTTACTTTCTCCAATGCGCAATGAGTGTTTCACAATCAAATAAGAACATTCTTAAGAAAATAACGAAGAAAGAATGCAAGACGCGCATTTTAAACAGAGGACATCCTTTGATTGCTTATTATTTATTCAAGTGGGTTAAAAGTTTGCTTGGAATTTTTTATTCATTAGCTGATGTGACTGCTAAATTAGTAGCTTGGAGTGATCCAATTCGAAGCTTGGAAAACAAGACAAATACAAAAGCTCCATTGTCAGCAAAAAGAGCCAGTGTAATAATTTTGTAAGCAGTTTAGTTCCTAGAGCAAATCCTGTTAAGTTTGAGAGAAAGAAAAAAAAAAAAAAAAGGGATACAAACTCTTCATATGTAAGAAGTAGGATGCAAACTTTCAATATGGAGGAAGTGGTATTTCAAATCATTTAACCCGACCAACCCGAAGGTACACGATAACTGATAGACCAGAAGCACGACAGCACCCACTCAGGGCTACCTGGATACCGCCTTATACAGCTCCACGGACAGGGTGATATGTAATAAGTAGAACACCCCCACCGCTTATGGCTGCCCTCAACTGGGCGTTACTGTTACGCCTGGGGAATGAACGTCACGTTATAGAGCCTGCCGCGCAAATCCCCGCAGGAGACTGCGGATGTCTTAGCCGTCTTAAGTGACGTTACCAGGGGGCACCACGAGGAGGGGGATCCACTTCTCTCCCCCCTCGGAAGAAGTGGTATTCAAATAATATAACCCGTCCTGCCCGAAGGCTTGCGGTAACGGAATGCCCAGAAGCACGACAGCATCCACTCAGGGCCACCTGGATACCGCCTTATCCGGCTCCACGGATAGGCTGATATGTAATAAGTACAACATCCCCACCGCTTATGGCTGCCCTCAACTGGGCGTTACTGTTACGCCTGGGGAATGAACGTCACGTTATAGAGCGTGCCGCGCAAATCCCCGCAGGATACTGCGGATCTCTTAGCCGTCTTAAGTGACGTTACCAGGGGGCACCACGAGGAGGTGGATCCACTTCGCTCCCACCCCCGGAGGAAGTGGTATTCAAATAATATAACCCGTCCTGCCGGAAGGCTTGCGGTAACGGAATGACCAGAAGCACGACAGCATCCACTCAGGGCCACCTGGATACCGCCTTATCCGGCTCCACGGATAGGGTGATATGTAATAAGTACAACACCCCCACAGCTTATGGCTGCCCTCAACTGGGCGTTACTGTTACGCCTGGGGAATGAACGTCACGTTATAGAGCGTGCCGCGCAAATCCCCGCAGGATACTGCGGATCTCTTAGCCGTCTTAAGTGACGTTACCAGGGGGCACCACGAGGAGGTGGATCCACTTCTCTACCCCCCCGGAGGAAGTGGTATTCAAATAATATAACCCGTCCTGCCCGAAGGCTTGCGGTAACGGAATGACCAGAAGCACGACAGCACCCACTCAGGGCCACCTGGATACCGCCTTATCCGGCTCCACGGATAGGGTGATATGTAATAAGTACAACACCCCCACAGCTTATGGCTGCCCTCAACTGGGCGTTACTGTTACGCCTGGGGAATGAACGTCACGTTATAGAGCGTGCCGCGCAAATCCCCGCAGGAGACTGCGGATCTCTTAACCGTCTTAAGTGACGTTACCAGGGGGCACCACGATGAGGTGGATCCACTTCGCCCCCCCCCGGAGGAAGTGGTATTCAAATAATATAACCCGTCCTGCTCGAAGGCTTGCGGTAGCTGATAGACCAGAAGCACGACAGCATCCACTCAAGGCGACCTGGATACCGTCTTATCCGGCTCCACGGATAGGGTGATATGTAATAAGTAGAACACCCCCACAGCTTATGGCTGCCCTCAACTGGGCTTACTGCTACTCCAGGGCAAGAACGCCATGTTATAGAGCGTGCCGAGCACACCCGCGGAGACGAAGTTAAGGAAGTGACGTTACCAGGGGGCATCACGGGGAGGTGGATCCCTGGAGGAAGTGGTATGGAATTTTTCATATGAGATAAAGACGATGCAAACTTTCTGAATGGAAAACAGACCCTTCATATGGAGGAAGAAGGATGCAAACTCTCAGTACAGAGGAAGTAGTGTGGAACTTTTCGTATGGGATAAAAATAATACCCTAAATGGAAAACAGAGGACGCAAACCCTTTACATGGAGGAAGTAGGATGTAAATTCTCAATATGGAGGAAGTAATGTGGAACTTTTCGTATGGGATAAAGACGATATCCTAAATGGAAAACAGAGGGTGCAAGCCCTACATATGGTGGATTGGTTTGATTTGTCGCTCTACGGTCATCTTGTGCGCACGAAGGCTAAACAGACCGAGACCTATAGTTTAAAGTAGATTCCGAACCGCTAACAAATATTTATGTCACCGCCACTACATATGGTGGAAGTAGGATGCAAACCTCAATATGGAAGAAGTAGTGTAGAACTTTTCATATGGGATAAAGATGATACCCTAACTGGAAAACAGAGGATGCAGACCCTTCATATGGAGGAAGTGGGATGCAAACTCACAATATGAAGGAAATAGCGTGAAACTTTTCATATGGGATAAAGATAAATGTTTTCCATTTAGGGAATTTGAATCTCAAACTCCGTAAATGGAAAACAGAAGATGCAAATCCTTCATATGAAGGAAATAGGATGCAAACTCTTCCTGTAGAGGAAGTAGGATTCAAACTCTCTATATGGAGGAAGTGTTGTGGAATTTTTCGTATGGGATAAAGACGATATCCTAAATGGAGAACAGAGGAACCCTTCATATGGAGGAAACAGGATGACGTTTTCCATACGGGGGAAGAATGTTACAACTTCCTTAAATGGGGAATAGAAAAAGCAAACTCTCCAAATGAGATAAGGTGGATGTAAACTCTACATATAGAGGGAGAAAGAAGCAAACTCCACTTATGGAGAGGAAAGGGGGATGCAGGGGGATTGAGGAAGATGGATGAAAAATTACAAAAAAAAAAAAAAAAAAAGAATCAAATAAAATCCTTCAATGGCGGATAGAGGATGCAAATTCCAGAAAAATAAAATAAACTGCGTAATAATTTAAAATTTTAAATCTTTTATTTTATGTTACGCCAACCCTTAAATCTTTTATTTTATGTTATGAGATAATATTATATTTTATAAGTTATTGTGACAACGCGAATCGAACGTTGAATCCATCAAAGTTGGGGATCTCTGAAAGCTGTCAGGAAACTTTTCTAAAAAATCTAAATGCTGTCTGTAAGAGAAAAAAAAATGTGGTCTAGTAGTGATCTAGCTGGAAATTGTTAAAATTCCTTAAAAATTCAAAATCTAATATATTACATAGTTAAAATCCCTTTATAATAGAGTACATTTAAATATTAAAGATAGAATTTGCTTTAATTATTAAAAAAATTAGTTAAAAATTTTTTAGTTTTTTTTATATAAAATATTCCTTTTCCTTTCTTTTTTTTTTCTTTTCTAAAAATGAAAAAGAAAAAAAAAAAAAAATATTGCAAAGATTTAAAAATAGGAAGTTTACCTTTATGAAGTCTTTTACTATTTATTACAATAGACGAGTAAAAAAAAAAATTTTTTTTTTAACGAAAGCTAGGTTTCGTGTATGTTTAATTTAATTAATGCAAAACTAATACTTTACTTTCTTTGAGCATTTTATTATATTATTTTGTTTATAATAAATATAAAGCATTTACTATTTTATAAATTGTCTTATACAAAATTTTTATTAAGAACTGTTTAAGAGGAAAAATAATTACAGATTTTTTTTATACTGTTAGTTAGATGAAAATTACTTCAAACTTTTTTTTCACAGCTCGAAAATAAGCATCATTTTAATGAAGTGTTACTATTTGTCTTATCTGATACAGCATTTAATAAACAGTAAAATTTACTTATTCAAAAAAAAAAAATTAAATGAATTATTTTCTTTAATTCATCAAGAGAACATCATTTCGCGTTTAAAAAAGCATTCTGACTTTTTGAAATTAAAGATAAATAATCAATAATTAATAGATAAGTTTCTATTTTTTTTAAATGACATTTATTTTAATCTAACAATAATTTTAAATTTTAAATTCAGTTGAAAAAATTTTCAAAATCGATAACAATAAGTAAAGGATATATCCCTTTTCTTTACGAACTCGTTGTTATTTAGACTGAATCGAAAGGTAAATTAGACTAGATCCAATAGGTGGGCCGTGGTTCAAATCCTTTGGCGATATTCGTTGAAGTCTTATCAGAAGGATTTGTTTCGTTACCTTCAACTGAAGAAACTGCCTTTGCCACTCAAAAAAATAGTTCATTACTGTGTTCTCATTCAAATTTTATCCTTCATGACCTCAATTGCATGAAACATTCTATCGCCCATGTGGTGGAAATCAAGATAGCGGCGTTTGTGATTAAATGACTTACCTCATCCAAAAACAAGGTCGTTGAAGATTATGCTCATCGTAAGCTTATTGTTGAATGCCAAGGTCGGCTTGCTTCACTCAGGAAGTAAAAATATAAGGCCATGTGATATACAGTTTGAAGTCATTGCTTTCAGAAATGCATTGTAACAGTGCATCTTATATCGATAATTTGTTTTTGTTCTAAGGCAGCTGGCAAACACTTAGACAATTGTCTTGGATGACTTAAGGCAAGCGCTGCACAGACGTGCACACTTAGCACTATCCAGGAGGTGCGTGTAGCTTGATGAAAATAAACTATGGACGCGAAGTAACGATACATCCGCAACGCTCTACGAACATGTTAGACCGGGACCTACGGTTTAAAGTGGATTTCGAATAATGGCCCTGCCGGGAATCGAACCCGAAACCTGGGATACCGAGCGCCACTCGGCCATTCACGCCCTCTAAAGGCGAAATGGAAACTTCTGGATTTTTTCCAGTAAAATACTCAATAGAACCTGATGGCTGAGTGATTAGTTCTCTGGTATTCGTTGTCACAGGTTTGGGATTCGAGTCCAGGTAGTGCCATGGATGTTTGTAGTGGTTTGGAATCCACTTTAAACCGTAGGTCCCGTTCTAATATGACTGTTGGGCATAGGGTTAATAACCCTTCACGGTAAAAGAAAGACAAACATTTTCCTATCTAGTAGGCAGTCGGCCTTGGCTCATCATGGGGATGTTCTGTTGAGGAGAAACTATTAAATTTTGGAATCTGATGACTAAGTGATTAGCGCTCTGGCGCTCGGTGCCAGGTTTGGGGTTCGACTCCCGGCGGTGCCATGGATGCTTGTGGTCTTCGGAATCCACTTTAAACCGTAGGTCCCGGTCCACAAAACAAAAACAATCTCCGTAAAAACAAAATATCTCATGCACCTAAATCTGCCAGTAGGTTTAATCCTATGTTAAGTGTATGTACATTTAAAGCAAAATCTCAAGTTATAGCACGCTACAACCAATAGCATAATTCTTTTATTTGCCAGAATTTTACAATTTATGTAGCTATTATTTTTAAGACATTTTGTACAATTTTTGTACTTATATTTACGCTTTTTCATGGGGTCTCGGGAAACAGCTAAACTTGTTGAATGCTCTGCAGAATGCAAAACACCCTTTTGATCGGCCACATCGTTTCTTGAAACGTCGTTGAGGAAATGAAGTTTTTAATCAGAAAGTCTTTAGTTACGGAAATAGAGATGACATTTTTGTCTTATATTGGAGGAAAAATGGAACTCAAGATAGGCAATCCAACTGTCGATGGGTCTCATCTTCAAGGAGTCTATTTATTTTTCGATGTAGTGATTGTAGTGCAGATCAACAACGTGAATCGAACCCACTTCATATTGTAGTCTGCGAGTGGCTAGCGCAGTGGATGTTTGTAGCGGTTCTGAACCCACTTTAAGCCGTAGGTCCCGGTCTCGTATGACCGTAGATCGTCATAGAGCCCAATCAGACTTCTTCTCACCCATTCTCACTGTATAGGGGCAACTCAGCTCTGAGCACTGTGATGTGATGTGGTGTTGTGTAGTAGTAGTCTGGGACACAGGAGAATGCTTCTATTGATGTATGATGCCCTTCCCCCGACGGGTGATGAGGAAAGGACATTGCTTTCTAGAAGAAATTTTAGGGGTAATTGGCACTGCATTTGGTGTCATATGAGAGAAAATCCTTCAAAACTCGCATTAGACGGTCATAATATTGATGCGAGACGCTTTACATTCACCATTGAGTCTCCTCGTTCCTGGAAACAGTGACTGCGACGCCACCGAAATCGCTTAATACTAGATGCGCACATTACCATTGGGTCCCGAGTCGTGTTATAAGAGAAATACTAAGTAACTAACTACCTGGCAGTACAGCACATGGAGAGGCAAGATCATCTGCCTTACTAGAAGAATTCGAGATAGATGTTTTCTTTTATGGGGTAAGGTTGTCAGCCCTACGCCCAACAGTCATATTAGACCGAGAGCGACAGTTTAAATTGGATTCCCACAAGAGGATTACATTGTATGTAAATAAAGGTAATTATAATTAAAAATTGTGGATAAAACTAATTATTGATTATTTACAAATTAATTCTCAAAAGTTCGTATTGAAAAAATTATTTTCTATTAAATTAAGAAAAACTTGAATGCTTAAAAAAATCTTATTGTATTACGATATTATGGTTTTAGGAATTACATCTGAACCACATACCTATATTATATTTTGTTGATGTAAACAGTTGAAAGTTTTCTAAACATCAGTTTGATTTCATCTTTATTATTAAATTATCGTAAAAGTGCTGCAATAATTAGTTTAATAGATAATTTTGCAATGACATTTTTTTTGTCATATAAGAAACTACAAAAATCAAAATTAATTTATTTTTAAAATGTATTAATTATTGAAAATTTATTCGAGCTTTCTTACATTGTTTCTAAATATTATTACCGACATTTTTAAGGTATAATTTTTTATAATATTATATTTTTAAATAAGTTCAGCTTTTAACGCAAAAAAATTCAAATGCTGCTCAAACAAAAGCTCAAAAGTTCAATAAGCTCAAAAGTTGAATTCAAAGGTTCAGAATCTAAATAAGTTCAGTTTTTTTTTAATATTTTAAAAAGGTCTAAACACAAATATCTGTATTTTAAATCTTTGCAGTTCAAACAACATTGCATTTCTAAAATTCTGATACTAAAGAGAAAAACAAGAAATATAAATTTTTTTTTTTAAAAAGTGAATTCCTACTTACATCAACAAAGAAAAATTGAATTTTAGTTACTTTTTACTAAATAATTACAATTAATATATATGTATATACATGTATATGACAGAATCCCACTATTAAGTGTCGAAATAAAATTTCTTCAATTTTATTTTTCGAGAAAAATCCTTCATTCTAACCACTAAGCCACAACTGCTAACTCACTTTGGAAAATCATTTGGATAAGACGTCTACTTAAAGCAAAAATTTTCAAAAAATTATTGATTTTCGCAAGAATTGTACTTGCATTCTTCACCTTCACGCGAAAAATACTGAAATCCTTGCATTTTACCGATTGAGCTACTGCCTGTTGATTTCAATTATCATTGCAAACTGCTGAAACTCTATTTAAAGTATTAAAAATTAATTAAATTTAATTATTGAATTAATATTTGAAAAAAAAAACTGCATTAACATCAAGTGTCATCCACTACAAGTTCAAAAAAAGGTATTTGAACCGGAGTGGATGAATAAAAAGTATTTTATGAACGATTGAATATTTGAACAAGATATATATAGGGAGAGTGTGAGCTAATAGAAGGAATTGAAAAAGAGTTGTTAATTCTTAGTAATTACCTTCCTGTGCAATAAAATACAATTATTTCAAAAAGAGAATTATGGCTTTATTTAGATACATTAAAGCATATGATACATTTCACATATTTACCTCGTTTGAAACATTCATGTATATATTGAATGCAAATATCTGTGGTGTAGAGATCTTTTTTTTTTAATTACAAGATTACTAAAAGTACTTTTAATTACGTTATTTTTGTTAACATCTAATACGAATAAAATGACTAATTTATTATGTAAAATGTTATTATAAAACAATTATAAGAATACCAAATTTGCATGTTAATACAAATTTTGTTTCATTTATAAATTAAATATATAAATTATAAATAATAAATTTATGTTTTCATTCTATACATCTGCAGGTAAACCTTTCAATTATTAAATTCAAGTAGAAAATGTTTAAATTGAATTGAATATTTTGATGAGAAAATTAAATTTTTACCATATGAATTGATCGTTCTTAATATAAAAATAAGTATTTAAAAAAAAAAAAAACATTTTAAAGTCAATTCCTACTTTTTGTTTTCACTCTATTGCAGAAAGTCCTTTATAAATAATTTTCATTCATTTCTTAAGTTTATCTGGCGCCATCTATTGGTAGATATATGCAACTTAAATCTGAAAAAAAAAAACTAAAATTAATTAAATTTAATTACTAAATTGATATTTGAAAAAAACCGTATTAACATCAAATGTCATCCACTACAAGTTTAAAAAAAGGTGTTTGAACTTGAGGGGATGAATAAAAAGCATTTTATGAACGATTGAAAATTTGAACAAGATATATATAGGGAGAGTGTGGACTAATAGTAGGAATTGGAAAAAATACTAACGAATAAAGAAAATAAAAATACAGATGAAATAAATGTAAAATCTCGAATTAAATCGCACAAAATCATGAAAAAGATTCTAATCTAATCTGATTGTCTTTTTCCTTTAATTTTCAGATTAAAAAAAAATATTTTTTGCGAATGAAAAAGTCATTGAGATATTGAGGAAGCATTTCAAATGATGTCGTCACACTCCGGACCAATGAGAGCGCGTGACGTCACCTCACACGCTCCTCCCCTTTCATCCGTTCCTTCTTTCGGAAGAAGAAGATGCGGAGAGAGCATCCCCGAAGGTTGATCTGAGAAGAACTCTGCACACATCGTCCCGTTTCTGGACAGCGAATAAAGTTGTTGAGGAGAAGTTTGCCCCGTCGAAGATGTTGCCAGCTCTGCAGGGAGGTAAGCAACATTTGCATTTGAAGTACTTGTTGAAGTGACAGTTGCATTTATTCTCATGCTCCAGTAAAATACTTATTGGTAGTTTCGAAGAGTTTTGATTCGCGTTACTTTTTTGCAAATTGTTTGAGAGGCTTAAAGCAGGTTTATATAATATGAATAATTATTATAAACATATTTGCATTTGAGGTACTTGTTGACGTAACAGTTGCATTTATTTATATGCTCGAGTAAAATATTACTAGACGGTTTCAAAGAGTTTTTACTTGCGTTACTTTTTACAATTTGTTTGAAATCTGCTTTAAGCCTCTGTAAGGATATAAGCGTATTTGCATTTGAAGTACTTGTTGAAGTAACAGTTGCATGGTCAAGTAAAATACTTATTGATAGTTTTGAAGAGTTTTTTTTACTTGCGTTACTTTTTTTTTTTGCAAATTGTTTTAAATCCTTTGTAAGGACTTACGCATATTTGCATTTGAAGTAATTGTTGAAGTTACCTTTAAATTTGCTGAAACAACGATTAAGTTTTAAATAATTTCATTATTTTAAATAAATTCTTGTTTTTTTTTCCGAAATTATTTAAAAATTCAAAATAGAGTATGGAAGTAGGTGCCTTTATAATTGAAGTACTTAGCGAAGTATGAGTTGTATTTACTTAAATAATGACGTAAAAATACTTTGAATAGTTTTGGATTTGCATTTTATTTTATTTAAAAATAAGTTTGTAAAGTTACGCTTTTTTAGGAATTATTTATAAATAAATTTTTTTTATGAAAGGAAATGTTATTTAAATTTATGTTTTTTCCTACAATTTTATTGTGATTACGAAATTTTTTTAACATAAGAAAAATTTTGGGGAAGTTTAAAATAGTTTTTGATCATAAAAATGTTGTAGACTGCATTGGTATATTGGGAGATTTTAGCATTTGAAGTACTTTTAAAAATAGTTGTTTTTATATGATGAAATAATGATTAATACATAAAGTTTTAAATAGTTTTAAACTTGCATTTATTTTTTCAAATTATTTAACAATTTAAAATTACTCTAAAATGGAAAGTGATTAGTTAATGATGTATTTGAGGTATACTACTTGAAGATGATGAATTTGAAGTTTACTTGTTGAAATAATCTTTTCATTTATTGAAAGGATGGTGTAAAAATTTTTGAGAAAAAAATGTATTTTTTTTTTTTTTAAGTTTATTTTTGACTCTTGAAGTGTTTTAAAAAATAATAGTATTAAAACTATATTTAATATAAAACTATATTTTATATATATTTAAAAATAATAGTAATTTAAAACGAGTCTCTAAAAAGTGAAGTGTGTGATTTGAAATATACTAGTTGATGATGCATTTGAAGTATACTTGTTGAAGTAACTTTTTTCATTTATTGAAATGGTGTAAAAAAGATGAATTTCTTTTTTTTTTAAAGTTTATATTTAGCACATGAAGTACTTTTAAAAATAGTTGTATTTTTTAAATGAAAAAGCATTAATATATAAAGCGTTAAGTAGTTTTTAACGCATTTATTTTTTTCAAATTTAAAATAACTCTCTAAAATGAGAAGTGAGTGATTTGAAATATACTAGTTAATGATGCATTTGAGGTATACTAGTTGAAATAATATTTTCATTTATTGAAATAGTGTAAAAAGTTTGAGAAAAAATGTATTTTTTTTAAAATTTATTTTTAGTACTTGAAGTATTTTTAAAAATAGTTGTTTTTTAAATGATGGAGCTTTAATGTATAAGGCTTTAAATAATTAACAAATTAAGTCTCTAAAAAAAAAAAGTATGTAATTTGAAGCATACTGGTTGACGATGGCATTTAAAGTATACTAGTTGAAGTAATATTTTCATTTATGGTGTATTATTTCATTCATTTTGGGTGTTATTATTTCATTGATGGTGTAAAATCATTTTGAGAAAAAATACATTACTTTTGTTTTAAGGTTTATTTTTTGAAATTGCGTATTTAGATATATTTTTGTAAAAATGGCTGTTATTTCAATTTATCATTTTTTAATTTTTATAATTATTTAGATTAACTATGAAACAGGAAAATATTTACGTTGAATTTTTGAATAATCTATGCCTTATATTTTTTCTTTTTCTTAAATTATTAAAAAAAATTATGTAAAGTTAACTTAATAGCTTGACTTAAAATTTTTATTTTTCTAAATGTGCTTGTGATTTAAAGAAATTTTTATTGTTAGCATAATAATCTTTAAAAATTAAAATTTTTTGCTCGAATTTCTTTCTTTAAAAAAAAGATTATTGAAGGAAAACCGTACTAAATATGTACATTTAATATTTGTCTGTTTGTCTACTTGTATTTTATAAGATTTGGAATTATCTACTTATTCTAGAATTATCTATACGAATATTTTCTGGATCTATAATATTTGGAAGTTCAGTTTTTTCATTAAATTTGTAAATTTTTCTATTTTATGTGTAACTAAAAATGGCGACATTTTCTTTATAATCGTTTTAAAATTTGAGGAAAACGAATTTTTAAAGTAGTATGTTATATCAATACAAATATTTAAATTGTTCCAACAAAAATAATTTTACATTGTTATAGTGCAATTATAAAATAATTATAAAAGTAATCCTTTATTACAAATGGTTTTTATAACATTAGCAATGTTTTATAACGTTATTTTTACAATAATATTAATGTTTAAAATTTGCTTCATAAACTTTGATAAAAATTCAATGGACTTTTATATGTATGTGTTTATAAACTTAAATGTTTAGAAATAGAGTATATGTTTAAAAAAATAATTTATTGGTGAATTTAATTTTATATAACTGAAATAGAAAGACAAAGTGAGATCAGAAACTGATCACGTACTTATTTTTATGACTTATGCTGAAATAATATTTGAAAAAAAAAGTGATCAAAAAATATTTTTTTCCGAGATTTCTTCTTTTTCATTAGAATATAATATAAATACATAAATATAAAAGAATCCAAAAATAAAAACCCCTTGGATTTGGTTTAAAAATCTAAAATAAATTTTGTTCTTAGATAATATAAAAAAATTAATGCAATATTAAACAAAACTGTAGTATATTCAAACTATAATATAATTCATAAATATAAAAGAATTCAAAAACAAAAATCACTTGGCTTTGGTTTAAAAATGTAAAATAAATTTTGCTCTTAGATAATATAAAAAAATCTATGCAATATTAAAAAAAAACCCTATTAAATCAATATGTTAAGTCACATATCAAATTAAATTATTTAATTTTTAATAACTTTCCTTGTAATAATATACAGTAATAATATTTGAAAACTTTATGACTTAAGAAAGCTGTTAGAAAGTATTTAAGATTCTATGTGACCTTTGATTTTAACATTTGTTTATTATTACTATAATAAATAGTGCGATAACGGACGAAATATGTAGTAATAAATAAAGAACCAATGGAGTGTCTGCTTTTACTCAGATATTTTAAACCACTTAACAGTGAAAGTTATGATCTTCAACACATTGAGAATGGTTTGTAATCAAATATAATATATGTATTCTTCCAGCTGTCTGTTACTGTCTGGATATTTTACGGATAATTTTCCAATAAATTTATGGCATAGTATAAAGCTGATTAAACAGACTTGTTTTAGATGACAAGTGTCGAGGACTATTAATAGCGTCAGCCAGTCAAGTGTAATATCGAAAGCTGTGAAAGTAATAAAATGAAATGAACCGAGTATTGAAACTAGCGTTTACAATCTTTTCTTAACTTTGATTTTTTCCTTTACTTTCGCTTTACTTTTGTTGATGGAAGTTCAAGAAAAGTGGGTTCTGAAGTTTGTGATCGTGTATTTGAAAAGATGGCATTGATTAAATATATGTCAGTAGAATAATTGAAAGATTTTATGGTTTTGAAATCAATATCCAAAATACAATTCAAGAGGAATATGCCAATATGTCAATTAAAAAAATATTAATTCATTGAGTTCAATATTTTATTTGTATTCTGTTCTTATTAAAGTATATTGCAATATGCAAAATAATGAAAAAAACATTATTTTGTTAATAGAACTTTCAGAACTTTTAGAATTTTGTCAATAGAACTTTTTTTAACTTTTATTTCGATATTTTCCCATTTATTCTGTAATACCTTGTCTATAATTTGCGGATTATATTTTAAAAACTGTAAGATTTATTGTTTCGTTAGTCTAGTCTTTTTTACGGAATCATGGAAATTATTTAAGTCCTTAAAAATTCGTAGCATAAGAATGCTTTTTCCTTCGAATATAATAGATGAAGCATTCTCATTAATTTTTTTACATTGATGGTAACTAAGAATTACACGCTTCTAACAAATAAAAAGATTGGAAATTCTGGAATTTTATAAAAAAATGTTCCATTCAGAATCGGATAATTCAAAATTTAAAATTGGCTAATAGATTTTTTTAAATCAACTCTTGCATTTTAAAATATGCTTTTTTTTTCATTTACTTATTTGGCATTTCTATGGTACTTATTGGATCCATTTACTTGCTAACATTTCCACACATATAGTTAATCTGAAAGTGGATATGATAATCGGAATAGCCATGAATCTAATAACTCTGTTTAAAAAAGAATGTACATATTTGAATTACAAGTAAGCATTTATTTTAAATCGTGTTTTACATGTCATGCCACATACACAATTCTGAGCATTCATTTCAATTCTTTTAAAATGCTTATCCAAATTTTTCTTTAAAAAATTATTTCATTCAGATTAGGATAATTTAAAATTTAAAATGATAGATTTTTTAAATCAACTCCTGCATTTTAAAATGCTTTTTTGTATTTCTATGGTACTTATTAGATCCATTTACCTATTTAGTACTTCTATGGTCTTATTGCATTCATTTACTTGTTAATATTTCCATAAATACAGTTAATCTAAATGTGGATATGATAATTTGAATATTCATGAATTTAGTAATAACTTTAAAAAAAAAAGTACATACTTGGATTACAAGTAAGCATATATTTCAATTCATGTTTTACATGTAGTGCCGCATCCAATTTGCAGCATTCATTTCGATTCTTTTAAAATATTTATCAAAAAATTCTTTTAAAATTCAGATTCGCATGATTCCAAATTTAAAATTGACTGATAGATTTCTTTAAATCAATTCTTCCATTTTAAAATAGGTTTTTTTCTTCATTTATTTTTTTGGTATTTCTATGGTACTTATTGGATGCATTTAATTGTTAACATTTCAATACATAGCGTTAATTATAATACTGGATGTGATAATCGGAATATCCATGAAACTACAACTAACTTTTTTTAAAAAAAGAAAGTACATACTTGGATTACAAGTAAGCATATATTTCAGTTCATGTTTTACTTGTAGTGCCACATACCGATTTTGCAGTATTCATTTCAGTTCTTTTAAAATACTTATCAAAGAAATCACCATTCTGTTAGAGGAAAGAAGTTTCATCGTTGAAACATTATTGCAAAATTGAGTTTGGAAACACTCATCGCATTGAATTTGGAAAGAAATTTGCAACGAAACTAAAATGACGATTCGAAATTTAGTGAAGAAATTTGGAGAAACATGTTTCAAAGTGCTTAAAGTGGATAACGTGATTGCAAAAAAATCTCAGGAACACTTGATTGAATATCCGAGAAAAACCATTTAGAAGCTATACAGCCAAACTGAAGTTTCGTATCGAATATGTTAACGTATTATGAAGAGGCTGAAATTTTGAAACTTTAAACTGAAGAAGCTGAAATTTTGAAACTTTAAACTGAAGAACAGTTAGAAATTTTGAAAAATTTTGTACGTACGCTGTGTCAGTTGTGACCCGGGGATTATTCACTGATTTAACTAAGGGGCCTGAATGCATATACACACTGGTACAAGGTTTCGTGCGTGTTTTTAGCAGAAGAATTTAAATCGTAATTCCCGGTGACAGTTAGAGCGTTATTGTTACATCTTGTGCGAGTGGTAATGCGAAGTGAGTAAGGTCTGTGTCGATTGTGACCAAGATGTCTAAAATTATTTACCAGCTGATTTAGTTTGCGTAACTATAAATACCTATAATTACAAATGTGCTTTCAATTATTAAAAAGTTGTAAATAAATTCATGGTTTATATTGATGTTTTGATCCTAGTATATATCTACTAAACGATTTTAATCTACTTTATTGTACAGCATGTTTTTTTAAATATTGTAAGATCTAAAAAATAAAAATGCTATGTCAGTGTAAATTCTCTGCACCGGATACAAAAATAAAACATTTTAAAATTACAACTGTTAATATTATACCGCTATAGATAATATGCAGGAAATTATGATAATGTTTTCATGGGGTTAGGTACTTTAGAAATAAAAGGTTTCATTGCTTCAGATGCTTCAAACATAAAATTGATGACAAAAATGTCTATGAATAACAAAAATCCAATTTTTGTCCAAAATGGTGATACATTTTTGCTAATGCTAATGAAATTGATCCCTGAATGTTAATCGGTCGGTGGAAACTTTGTCAGAAATCATGATTCTTAGAAAGACACTATGGGAACGTTCATCAAGAACAACTTATACGCATATCACCCAGGCTTTTTGGTACTTTCAGCATAAGCAAACCGGTCTTGAACTAAGTTTACAATGGAAAAGAATAAGTTTAAAAAGACAACTATAAAATAAGTTCAAAAAAGACAAGACATACAACCACAAATACCATTGTCCTTGTCAGTTCCTATGGAATGGTCGATAGAATCCTTCATGCAATGGATCTACGAAGGATGAGCGCACTGCTGTAGCCTCGTTATTTGCAGCAGTGGCGGGTTGCATCATGCTGAAGGTAACGGAGCAAATACGTCTGATAAGACTTTAAAAATGGTAGGCGGACAGCTTTTACACTACCCTTCTTTGTTGCCGAGAAGTCTTAGCATAAATTTTCCTGGCACTGGCTTATCCTGGCACTGGCTGGGGAGAGTTATCTTCACGAAGATAAGTCCCCTTTTTGTTGTGATTGTGGGTGCAGTGGCCTAGTGGTATAACCTGCAGAATCAATTATCATCAAAATGGCCAACATCAAAACTGATGATAATTTTATACTGATAAACTTCTTATTTGATTTTTAATAAGTTTTTTATTAATTTTACAAAGCGCAGTTACATTATTTAGCTCTTATATCCATTTTTGTATGGAAACGCTCTGAATGTACAATACTGCTATAAATTTACATGTTTCTTATGAATTTTATATCAAACTTAAAATTTTCAAATTTGTTTCAACAAACATTTCAGGGTCACCTTTACAATTTATATTGTGTTATATGTAGGCGTAGACAAGCCTTATTTTCTTAATTAAGATTCCAATATGTTAGCTATCGTTAATGTTAATATAAGTTAATAGTTAATATCAGTTACATTAACGTTAATAATATTTTACATCCACATAAATTAGGAGCTTGATTTGTTTTAACTAGCAATGTTTAATTTGTTTCTTTCAAGTAGCGTACAATCATCCAACAAGAAATTTGAATGATATCATGTAAAACTGATATAATATTTTATAATAAAACTAAATTTTATTATTTACAGAATAAAGTTTCATTTGAATTAAAAATATTACAAATATATTATTTTCCCCATCAAACACTTCATTCTCCTTTACTTGGCATTCAATATTTGAAAAATTACTTAATTTATTATCACGCTTAGAAAATATTCCTCTGGTTTTGATGAATATCTTCCTTCCAAAACCATTAAATTTATCTTGTCGTATTTAACAACTTTATGAACGAACTTCCATCCGTTTTGAGGAATAATGGGTCTACCTGAGCGCCTTTTGAATTTTTTTTTAAGTCATTACTTTCGCTTATGATGATTGAAGTCCTTTCTAAATTACTGAGTATATCTATATTGCAATTTAACTTCGCATATTTCGTTATCAATACTATTCAAAATATTTCAAGATTCATTTGCGCAATGCTTTTTTATTCGTATTTTCTGACAATTTTCATTTTAACCTTTTTATTTAATCACCAGAATTCTTAAATATTTTCGCTGTTTCATCTTTTTTTCTCTTTCACACAAAAACAAGCTTTATTTAATCATGGATTATATTCATTATTTAAGTAAAAGAAAGGTGGTCAATTCTTTTTAATTAACTGTATTTTATTGCTCATGAAGTTATTACAAAAAAGAAAATTATAGTTTTATTTAAACACGTATAATACATACATATAAGCATATAATACATTCCATATATTTATTTCATCTGAAACATTCATATATATATCATTTGAAACATTCATATATATACTCATTTGAAACATTTATATACTCAATTGAAACATTTATATATATACTCATTTGAAACATTTATATATATACTCATTTGAAACATTTATATATATACTCATTTGAAACATTTATATATATACTCATTTGAAACATTTATATATATACTCATTTGAAACATTTATATATATACTCATTTGAAACATTTATATATATACTCATTTGAAACATTTATATATATACTCATTTGAAACATTTATGTATATACTCATTTGAAACATTTATATCTATACTCATTTGAAACATTTATATATATACTCATTTGAAACATTTATATATATACTCATTTGAAACATTTATATACTCATTTGAAACATTTATATATATACTCATTTGAAACATTTATATATATACTCATTTGAAACTTCATAATATATTGAACGAAAATATTTGTGGTATAAATAGGTCGTTTTCTGTAATTAAAAGATCATTAAAATTACTATTAATTATATTATTTTTGTTAAGATCTTATGAGAATATTAATTTAATATGTAAAATGTTATTATAAAACAAATATTAAATTATAAGGATAACAAATCTGCATATTAATACAAATTTTGTTTCATTTATAAATTAAATATATAAATTATAAATAATAAATTTATATTTCCCTTCTATTCATCACCAGGTACATCTTTTAAGCAATTATTAAATTCAAATATAAAGTTTAAATTGAATTGCACATTTTGGTGAGAAAGTTATCAATTTATGTTATGAATTAAACATTTTTAATAATATAAAAATGACGTACGTGCGTCCAATATGAATTTAATCAAAATATTTTGAATATTAATATTCTTAATTAATTTGAAGATTTAATGCTCGTGCGTTATATACTCGACTTTTAATTTAATTCAATTTATAAAGATCCTTTAAATTAAAATGATAATTAATGATACCTTTCTAAAGTTTCGAATATTTTGGGATCAACTATATATTGTTTCCTTTTCAACTTTTGACATTAATATAATTCTATATACTCTCTCCACTTCAAGTAATGAACTATATACCATCTCTATATATCACTTCAAGTAATGAAAGATATACCATCTCTATATAATTCATTACTTGAAGTGGCATATAAATCAATGCTATCTGTATAATCGCAACAAATAGATTCAAATTAATGAAATCGACGTATATATAAGTGTGTTTGTTCTTTTGAATGGAGATTCCTAAATTTGAACCTAAACACGGAGTTTCAAGAATGAATTAGAGCAAATAAAAGTTTTAAAAATATTTTTTCATTCATTTACCTGGCTGCTTTAAATATACTGAATAGAACAAAATATACATGATGCCAGAGTTCAGCAAAATATCAAGGCAAGAATATATAAAAAATGAAATTTAGAACATGCAACGAAAAGGCTATCGCTCTTCAAAATGCTAATCTGTGGTTACAGTTCGTAAACTTCGCAAATAGCTCTGACATATGCTAATGGAAAATTAAATAATGCGGGTACCTTCAGAGCTTTCACTAGATTTGTTGCTGACTTATCTGTAATCAGCTTTATACCTTGAACTGCTAGATAGAGAATAAACGTCGAATAAGTTCTTGTTCTCTATAACACTTATGTATGGTCAATAAACTAAATTGTTTATTTAATATAGTAATATCCATCTTATTTTCATGCATGAGTCATTTTTCAATGATCCAATAACAAATTATTGCCAAGCGTCAATCTGCTATTTGCGGTATTGCAGAATATGAAGGTATTGCTAATCAAAACGTCAACTTCAGCGTTATCAGTTGTTGTAAACACCATATATGTATTTAAGGATTGTATAAATATTAATAAGTTTCTTCTGTTAATAAGTATACAACATACTAAAAAAATCTGTTTGATATTACATTTAGAGGTCCGAATTTCGTTGAATATATTTTTAGCATTTAACACCACTTGGGTCAATCAAGATTTAGAAAAGGGTGGAATAATAAATTCCTAAAGAATTTTAGATGTAATTGCTTAGAATTTGTGTGTTATATTAGAGAAAACTTTGAAAATTTCAGTCACGTAAAAATATATTTGTTTTTTTTTTAAATTGTGTGCAAATTTAGTAGTAAGCGGATATTTTCCAACTTGCTTGTTAGCCAATAGGGAAACTATTTATAAAATAAATAATGAAGAAGTTATCACTTTTCATCCAGATATTTTTATTTTTTTCATCTACATTTAATGGCATTATAAAATGTAAAACTAAAAGTATAAATATGTGTTTAAATATACATATGTAATTATTCACTGATCCGTCCATATCCATTTACTTTTATATTATAAAATGATATATAGGCTTTTATGAATATTTATTTCGTAATTAATAAATACATTTAAGGTACGAGTACTTCAATTACTTAAAAGATAATATTTCCTTATAGCTTTGCATTTTCAAGGCGCTTTGAGAAAATGACAGGCATTTTTCTTTACATGAATTGTTATGAAAAGCGCAAACAAAAGAATATAAAAAAAATATATTTATATAAGAAAAGAAAAGATAGCAAGTGTGGGTAAAGAATAACAAAGAATATATTTATTTTAAAATAGTGCTGCTAAGTGTTGGTGCAGTTCGTTATTTTTGATTATCAAATTATATTCCACTTGATAATTTTAACAATAATAAAATCAACCATGTCGTGATTAGAGAGTTAATAGGAATTAAAAGGTAGCTGCTATAATGAAATTATGAGTTCTATTCCATCTCTACTTTATGAGCAGTCATTTGAAAAGACAAACTGATTTACAATTTGGTGGCATGCTTCATTATTGTTGGTACAGTTTTTTTATACATTTTCAGACGTATAGCGTATGTTATAAGATTTCTTTACAGCTCATAACATACGAAACATGCTGGAATATTTGCGATGACCTTGACGACTTGGACAATGTCATTGAATTTGAAAATTTATAAAGCGAATGTATATTAAAATATATTAGAAATTTATAACAATAATAATGTCAACCATGCCTTAATAATTTAAAGAATTAATATATAGTTTATTGAGGTGTTTAATATATGTTTATTAGTATATTGTTAGTTCGATTGTAGCTGCTACAATGAAGTTATAAATTCAATTCCATCTTTATTTTATGACAGTCATTTAAAATGCTCTTACGAAGCCTGCCACCAAATGTAGATTGATTTACATTTTGGTGGCATGATTCATTATTGTTGGTATTGTTTTCTGATACATATTCACACGAGTATAACGTGTTTTAAGAGAGATCCCCAACAGCTCATAGGAGAACATACTTAACATATTTAACTTGATAACTTTTACGATGTCAACAAATTTGCAAATTTATAAAGCGAAAGTATATTAAACATATTTAACAATAACTACGCATTTATTTTTCTAAATTAAATTTTGCCTGGATAATTATAAATAGTACTTGTTTTTTCACATTCTTATAATGGTTAATCTTAAAAAGATATCCCATGTGATATTAAATGGTCTTTTACGTCCAAGACGTCCAACAAAGATAATCGATTTTTCTTGAATAATACATGGGCTAACTATTAAAGGCTACATAATAGTCGTTACTCAGAATAGCCCGTAAAAGCAGAATGCTTTGGGATTTGAAAACCGTTAATTCTATTCAACCACAGCGCCGAAGCAGAAAGCAGTGATGTGTTTAAATCTTTAATGTGCTTTTCGCCACACTTCATTTTCTTATATTCTCATGAGTACGATTTTATCGATAAGTTATCACGAAATCATCCGAATTATTGGTTATGCGATACTTTTTTTTTCTAGTCTTATTCCAAAGGGATTAAATGAACATAAAAATTCAAACATTTAATGTAGATTAAAAGCGTAATTAGGCTTTTAAAAACATCATATTTCATACAATTAAAGAAGTGGACAGAACTAATATGTTAAAAAATCTTATTCAATCGCGTGACTTTATTTAGTGATGGAATAGTTTATAAGTAAGTGATAATTTGTTTACCAATTATAAACTTTGTAGAAGTTAGTTAACAAATTAAAATGATTCTGAATTTCCGTGTGAAAAGTAAATAATATTACAAAAAAGTAAAATGTTAGGAAATTTTTTGCTGATTATAAATAAATATCTAAGTTTTATTTTGAGTAAATAAATAAAATAATTCATTAACTAAAAAGTAAAAAAAATGAAAGAATTTTTGTATTTGCAGTTAAATTTGAATTAAATGCAGTAAATTAGAATTTAAGGCAAATTTTGAACAATTAACACAAAGTTATTAATATTAAATAAAAAAATGCCTGACTCGTGGCTCAGTGGCAACGCGTACCGCTGGTGAGCATTAAGGCTGAGGTTCAATCCGCTGGCAGCTTTGTTGTAAACACTGTTTCAAAAAGTGAGGAAACTCGATGGTGTTTGGGACGTTCAGCATCTTGCCTCGTGAGTCGGATTACGTGGTGGGAGTTTTCCAGGTTTCCTCCCACACGCTACCAACGGTTCGTTTGAAAGAGGTTAGGCTATGCTATTTCCTGTGAATTGAATTATAGTATCACTGCTATTCCTTTATCGGAACTGTTTTAGGCTTGATTCTCTCCCTTTTTCTCTTCTCATGCGAGAATGCTGATACCTAAATGCTTATGAGATACACGGTTACAATCAAAAACGCATCTGCTCATTTTTTCAAGCTGTGACTGTTGTTCGCGCCAATCTCTGATGTACGTGCGATTCATCTAATGTGAGTTAGGATAAAAAAAATAAAAAACTTAGAAATTTTTATGTAATACATACAATAAATTATAATAGTATGTGTGAGTATTGTGATTACCAATATACAGATTGCTGTCATATAACACACAGTAATTATCATTCATGAAATTGTTATTTCATAAATGATAATTACTTTGAGTAAAGTTTTTAATAGTAAAATTTGAACTACCCTGTCGTTTAAAAGGAATTTCATTTTTATATAATATTCATAGGACACAGCTCAAGTAATATTGTAGAACTATATTATTATTATTGCTTATAATATCTACATATTCTTTCTATAATAACAATATAGAATATGTATACATAAATTGTAATATCTATATCTTCTATATTGCTATTGCTTGTAATATCCATATATTTTATTTTACTCATTTCAAAACATTCTTCTTAGAAAGATGTTCTTGACCTTTATCTTACTCTGAAAAGCAATTCGTGGCACAAAGAAAGATTAAAATGCTTAATCTAACTAGATAGAGATGCCATTTCTATCGCCCATTACCCTACCAGCGCCTTTAGATCTCAGATTTATTCCGTGGAAAATAAAATGCTTTGCAAAGTCATTGCGACAGGAACTTGAGCGGGACGTTAATTATGCAGATATGAAATATTGTAGCAGAAATAGAGTGAGACACATAGCATGGAATGGTCTCGTATAGACTTTTCAATGGGTCCAACTTGTATTTGTTCCCCGGCTATAAAGGCAGCGAGACATTGTACTCGGTTGACATTCAAAATTGTCTCCAGAAAAGGATGCTCTTTGCTTTGGATACAGTGTTGGCAAAACCAAAGTACTGTAGAGTTCTTTAATGAAGTTGTCAGTAGTAATTCACTAATTTTAAGATTCAAACGTTAAATTTAAATTTTTCTACAAATGAGAAAAAAATTTACTTATTTGTGTAATATACAGTTTTACATTTACCTCTGTTCAATAATTATTGTTTCAGTTTGTACATCTACAGTATAAAATTCTCAAAAAAAAAAAAAAAAAAAAAAATTTGTAAGCCAAATTAATTTTTTTAATGAATTTACACATTAATAACATAATACGTAAACGCTCATTGATAACATAATTTGTTATATAGAAGATATGGTAAAAAGTTGAATAAGAAGTTTATGTAGCATCTCAATTCATATCTTAAGTGAAATCGGAGTTGGAGGCCTGATGACTGAGACTAGCGCTCTGGCACTCGGCTGCCACAAGTTTCGGGTTCGTGTCCCGGCGGTGCTATGGATGCCAATTCTACTCATGTTTCAAAATGTGCCAGTAGGGCTGTTGCGCCATTGAAAACGAAAAAGAATTTGGAGTTTTGTTTCTCTAACTTGTAAAACCTACGCGCAGATATAATTGTGAGGTAAATGAACTTAACATTGGAAAAAGGGTGTTATAGTGATGTCGTATATGAGCATGTAAAAAACATCCAGTCGATGCTAAAACAATAAGAAAAATTAGATTTAAGTATGGAAATAAAAACTTCTTCTTGAAGTTTAATCGAATTGTACCGGTAACATTGTTAGAAAGTATCAATTGGATAGCTTCATATACGGGATAACGATCGAAAAGTTTGAGAGTGGTAGTATGGTTGATATCAACTACACCGTCAAAAACACAAATACAGCTGTGTGTAGTGGTGACTGTTCAAGAAAAATAATCCCAATGGATGGTTAGCTTATAAATTTGTAAGGGAACAGAAGCGGACACCAGTCAGTGAGTGATATTACTTAGCAGTTACGTACTATAGCATGACATGGTTTAATGTGAACGGTTTGTCTTGATAACGATAACCTATTTGTCTATTGTGATGAGTATTGTATCTTCTGACGACACCTCATCTGCGGATTAGTTTCGACTGGTGTCACTAAAGATTGGACATTTCATCAAAAAGACACGTTCTGTTTATGATTAGAGTAATTTTAGTGTCATGTACGATACACAGTTTCATCCCAGGAAACATAAAAGAAAGACTTTTACTGTTTTCCAACATAGTGGTCTGGAAAAGCATTTTGATAGATGGTGACATTGAACTCCATGTTTTTGACGAACTTGTTGCTAATGAGTTATCCTATCACATATACGTATCTTTTCAGATATAGATACAGATTTGTTTTTTTTTAAACGACAGGGAAAAATACCCCGCATTTGTATATCGTATGGGAGAAAACTCGGAAAATTTCCACCAGATAGTCCGATTCACAAGGCAAGATGCTGAACATCCCAAACGCCATCGAGTCTCCTCGGTTTTGAAACACTATTTACAACAAAGCCGCCAGCGGATTGAATCTCAGTTCTAATGCTCCCCAGTTGCGTACGTTACCACTGAGTCATGAGTCAAGCTCTGTAAACTTAATTACTTTTTGTTGAGTATGAGGAGATGATGCAATTAAGAAAGCTTACATCTATTACTAAGAGACATGGTGTCCTCTTAGTATTTGTTGTTTTCCCTCTTGCGCAAGCAATTATTTTATTAAACTGCTCACTAACAATGAAGTCCTTTTCTGCTTAATCTTGTACAGAATGCTTTCTATTATTTTTATGCTTTAGTTTTTTTTATTCATTCGTTAAGTACAAAATATTGTCTCCGTGTTCTGATTTTTATGTCACCCAGGTGTCCTCTTATGATGTTACGGAGCAAGTTTTAATTATATTGTACATCAGAATTAATTTAATGAATGCTTAGAAATGCGTAGAACAGCACAACTTTCACTGCTTTATTTAAACATAGTATTAGACTAGAACTCTTAATAATTTTTTTTTTTAATTCATTTAATTGTCGAAATTAAAGATGCATAGATTCAATTTGCTTTTATTTAAATGTTTTTTAAATATGCAGTGCCATCAATCAATGAATAATTTTTGTAAATTTCAAAAAAACATATTGAACATATTCATAAACATATTTGTAGTAAATTATTTTTAATAATTTAGAAGTTCTTAACATTTTTTTTACTTCATTCACCTTTTGTGTTTAGGTGAAAACAATTAATTCTTTTACAGGAATAATATTTTTAAGTGCTAGTAAAATAATTGGGGCCTGAGGGCCGAGTGACTAACGCTCTGCCGTTTGGTACCATAGGTTTCGGGTTCGTGTTTCGGCTATAGCATGGATGGATGTTTCGAGTGATTCGGAATCCATTTAAGCTTTTTAAGCTTTATAAGTTTTCTCCAATACAATACTCAAATGCGGTGTAGTTCTCCTTAAAAATCCTCCCGGAAGGCATTGCTTCAGTCCTTCACCGACACAGAGCCAAGTCAGGCTTCTACCTAAGGGTGCTCCATCACAAAAAAGCAGTCCCCCCTTTCTCTTCTTCCATGAGAACACACGAATTCAAGGAATTAATTTAAATGTTGCTCTCGACCAATTAAGATAAGAAACAACAACAAACAACTGTTACTCTTGGGAAATAAATTGAAAACACATTTTCTAATTGAATTCACATTTCAAATTCTTTGTCAACTGAAATTACAGCGGTAATCCCTTAATTACTACTTATTAATTTTCGCATGAATCGTCGCTGAAAACCACACATACAAGTAATTTCAAAGCTTTAATTTAGAGCATTAAAATCCTATATTGCTTTAATTCACAAAACCCAACGTGTACAAGCAGAACAAACACCATCAAACCACAATAGCGGAAAACCTGAGCGATAAAAGTTGAGTAGAATTCATTTAGCAGTGGTTCTAAACGGTAAGGTAAACAGTTTAATTGATTTTCATTTGCATTTTCAACAGCTAATTGATGAGGATGATTTAAAATGAATAGTTGAAATTAGACAGTTTGTTCAACAACACTCTTAACTGTAACTCTCACGGGGTACCGTGGAATGAGTTAAGCACTTCAATGAGCTTGGAAGAGAACAATTCGCCTTTTTATTTTCACTGTACTTCTAATAATATGCAGCGTTAAGAGCATAATTAGAGCATTAATAATTATTTCTCTGACGTAGTCATTTAAAAGCAAATTGTTCACTTTGATACTATAAGCAGATTATTATTGTTATTAATTAGCTATCCTACTATATGGTGTGCTACTACGGTGTGAATAGTAAACCATTTAATAACTCGTCAGTAATTTTCATTCAGACTTCAATTGGTGAAGTGATTCCTTTCCCACTTGGGTATTTACTTAGAATAAATGTACCTACTCTTAACACTTCTGTATAATATTTTTCAGCTATTTTATTATTAATATTTGTATTAATTCTTTTTCTTAATGAGAAATAATGATAATAAATCTCTGAATAATTTGAGGAAGAATATGTAAGTTTCGCTTTACAGCAAAGGTGTAAATGATTAAGAATTCCTTGATTAATATATATATATATATATATATATATTCCTTGATATATATTGATATATTCCTTGATATATATAAAGAGAAAATACAGCATAAGGTCAACTTCTCTCACTTCTCATTGGAGTAAACACTTTCTCAGTCAATGGCTTATCAACAATCACGATTCAACAACTCATGGTGTAGTCCATATTCCATCTGTAATGGTTTAGACTGTAAAGAACGCACAGATAATCTCTAATTTCATGAGGTCTCATTGTCTATGTCATTGTATATCTGCTATTGCTATCAGATTTGAGTGATAGGTTGTTCTCATCACTTACAAAACACTAATTAAATGTAATATAACTATCCACAACACTGTCAAATTTGAGTGATAGGTTGTTATTATATATAAACTTATATTCCTCTCTCCTGGGAACGAAATGCTACAACTCTTTCCGTGGGAAAAATGCTGCAATATATATATATATATATTCAAAATAATTTCGCTACCATTCGTATACTCCCATTATTGTAAAGAAATCACTTATTGAAATTTATTTGCATTATATGGAAATTCTATTTTCCTGGTATTTATCTATAAAGAAAGTTTATATCTACTTATAGAGATTTAGATTGCTTGTTTGAAACATTCTAACCTTAAACGGTGCCATAAATATCTTATTTACACAAGATTGTAAGGTAAATGTTTGTTTTTTAAACATTTCGTTTTTCATAAAACAAACTTTTACACAGTAGCAAGGAGGGCTAAATCAATTTTATTTGATAGGTACTGTTTGAAATTTTTTGATGCAGGCATGTTCTTATGATAAAAGTATACGAATTTTGAGTGTTACTAAACGAGTTATGTTTTTTTTTTTGACGTTATGCCTTTTAAAAGAATAACAAAAGAGAATGCAGAAACAGGAGGAAGCACTAACATTTAAAAAATGAAGATAACACAACTATTTTCTTATCAAGAATATAATAAGTTATTATTAAAGTAGGCTTACTAAAAAATGTAAAGTTCTGCTGACTTTAACAAAACATTTATTTTTATTGTATTTTAAAAATACGTTATTATAAAAGCTATTATATTTTATGCTATTATAAAACTTCTATTTTTATTATATTATTTCATAATTGAAAAAATTTAAACCAATTAAAATGTGAATGTACTTGTTTTTTTTCACATTTCTCCATTCTATTAAAAACTGGAATGGAATTTTTTTCTTTTTATGTTATTTGAAATTTTTTTTTTGTTTTGCCTAGTTAAGAAAGTTTTTTCATGCAGTCATCCTTCTTTTAAATTTACTAACTTGGCGTGCTAGACTCAATAAAATTATGTGCAAAGATTTGATTTAAAAATTTAAAATGGAATTAGATTGAGATCAGTTGATATATAATATTAAAATTTTTAAATTAAAATTTATTTTTTAACTAGTATTTTCAAGAATAATAACAATGGAAATTCGTATAACATTGCATTAATTTTAACTGACTTTGTTAAGAAAAGAGACCTGAGGGCCCAGTAACTAGCGCTCGATGGCATAGGTTTCGGGTTCGGGTCATTGTGGTGCCATGGATGTTTGTCGCTACAAACATATATTCGGGATCCAATTTAAACCGAAGTCCCGGTGTAATATGAATCTAGAGCGTAGAGCTGACAACCCTACCCAGTAAAAAAAAGGAAACATCTCCTGTCTAGAAATCTGCCAATAGGCAAACGGCCTTGGCACATCACGGGGCCAATTGTTCCGCCAATGATGATGATGATGATGGCTGTGAAGGAAAAACTGAAAAATATAATTTTCAAATGATTGAAGCGATTACGAAGTCTTTATGGGGTTTAATTATTTACAAAACGCTCTGTATTATATTAAAAAATCGCAAAAAGGTAGTTATATAATTAATGCTGACAAATTCTTAAAATTAAAATTTAAACAAGGAAAACTAAAGAAAAAAGAATTCAAAATTAAAAGTTATAATAAGTGTTAAATTAATAATTAAAAACTATTGCAGATCGTACTTCTCCAGGTATGAATAACTAGGAGAAGGAAAAGAATGGAATCTTCTAGTACAATTAGAAGCTCTTAAAAAGATCATATTTTCACAAGGATTCATATTAGTACTTAAGATTTCCTAATATTTTTTCGCTAATTTTGCATTTGCGTTATACAGTTTTTTTAATGTAATGTGTTTTTTGTGTAATGTTTTAATGTAATGTGTTTTTAATTTTTTTCGCTTTATGCTATTTTAATTTTATTCGAGTTTTAATATTCTAATTAGGTTACATTAGCTATTTAAAACAAAGCTCTTATTCCCTATATATCTCGGAATCCACCCAGATCTTAGAGAGGTATTTTAAATGTAACCATTAATTTTTTGGATGTTTTTAAAAAAATGAGATATGGCTTTTAATGTTTTTTGTTTATTAAGATAAAAAAACAAAACAAAGAATCAATTAAAATATTTTTATTAAACGTAGGCAAAAATTTGTACGATTACATTTAAATAGAAAATACCAGGAATCGATCATTTTATGATCTGACTTTTGTCAATTAAAGATGTCTATCATATTTTTGTTAGATTTTTTTCTATATTATTGAAAATTTTATATCATTGCAAAAGGAGCCCTGCAATAACATGCATTCCTAACCTATAATCATATATTGTTATAGATGGATTCCCCACATAAAATAGTTTTAAATGTTATAAAAGTAAATTTCAATTATTGAATTTTTAAAAACTGCTATTAACAACTTTTAATGTCAAATAAAAATCACTGTTTTTTTTTAAATGTCTGAAAAGCACAACACTGAAAAAAATATTCACCAAATATTTTCATAAATATCAATAAATTTTATCTATTAAGTCTACTTACGCAGTAAAACAAGTGTGTCATGAAATATTGTAGTGGGCAAGTTGAGCAACCAGATTGTAACGGATTGTGGTTGGTTTGAGATACTGGAGGCACAGGTTGGAGAGATCACAGCTTTATTTACACCCTCACAAACACAACACGCATGAAATTCGAGGCATACAATACATAACACATTTAAAGACATATAAGTATAGATTCGAGGAAGGACTCCACTTCTAAGACGAAAACCCGATACACAACTATGTGCAACTTTATTTCCTCTCCGGGTGAGAATTTGTAGGCCAACTAATGATGAGCTAAACATATTTACTCTCGGAATGAGAGATTATAGCTAAACGTTTCTCGGCCGGGAGCGCAGGATGCGCTGTACTTCCTCTTGGGTGAGAATCTCGAGGCTGACTGACCATTTCTCATGCACGCCACAGGCAGTGCTATTCCCATTGGGTAGGAGAAAACATGGTTACAATTATAAATTTGTACTAATGTTATTAAAAATGTGTCTGTTATGTATTGAAAATACTTTTTGAAATTGTATAGTAAAGAAATATTTTAAATCATCCAAAAATATAAACAGATTAAACAACAATATCCTTTAATTAATCTTTTAAAAATTAATTAAAGAGACGATTAATCGTTTTAATTGGAATTTACTTAATATTTTTGAATCCCTCTTTATGTACTAAAATTATTTTATTATTTTCAAAAGAAAATAAAGCAATTTATTCAATTGATAAAAAAACCCCATCCTTTAAAGATGAATTAAAATGAAAACATTTCCTGTTTTTTTAACAAATTATTATCTTAATAACGATTGTTTAGTAATTGTTTAACATTTTTAAGAAAATATTTTTACTTACCGTTAAATAAAAAGCTCCTTAATTTCATGTTTTTTGAAAAGATGAAGGGAAATTGGACTCTTCCGTTATCTTAAAGTCTTCTCATTTCCGGTTGAATGCTATTTAGCAAATGACTGAAAATAAATCTTCAGTCATTTCCCGGAGTACATTTTCATCCGATATTTTATTGTTGCGATTTGTCTGCTAATATCATGTTGTTGCTCTTGAGTTTCGGTGAAATTTCAAAAATGCTTTTAACGAAAATAAATAAGTATTGACTCGACGGATTGTATAAAAAAAGTACTCGAGTAACAAACTTATAGGGTGAATAAACAAGAATTGATTCGTGAATCAACTTTTATTTATTTATTTGTTTCTGACAATATTTCTTTAATTTAGAAATAGGCTGGAATTTTTTGTGTGTAATAAGGTTTTAACTATATAATAATCAATGCAGATGAAATTAAATGATTTTTTAAAAGAATTCTTATAATATGAGCCATTTTAAACGATTTGAGGTAGAAGTTTATAATAAAATTATTTTCCATTTTACTTTCTAGTTCAGATTACAACTACATACATTGTAAAATTAACATGACACATTAAGGTTTAATAGCCTGAAGGTTGTTTAGTTCGAGACTCAAGATAAAAAGTAGAAATGAAAGTCGTCATGTCTATGTAAAAAGGGGCTCTATAAATCTGTAGGTTGGCATGTGTTTTCGTACGTTTTGAAGTTTGATTTGGTTTGTAGCTACGGTTATTTTTTTGTTACGGTCATTTTTTGCACACTTTGGGTTAATTACACCGTGATCTACAGTTTTACCACTGACTACAGTTACTATTCCGAACCACTGACATACATCCATGATTCCGCCAGGATTCAAACCTGAAGCCTGTGGTACCAACGGTCAGAGTGCTAGCCAGTTGGCCATCAGGCCACTAGGTTTTGTGTAGGTGGATATCACAACAGGAAGATGTTAATTTCAAAGTCCGATTTCAGTGCAATGTAGTAGCTTTTGCGTGTACTTCTGAACTACGTTGAATTTGCTATGTAGCCATTTTAGTTGCAAGTGATCCAAGTTTGAAATATGGGGTAATGGTAAAAAATAACGAATGAAATAATTTCTAAGAAATATTTTAAAAAGAATTATGTAAAGATGTTTAGAATACTTATGGAAAGAAGTGCATATTCGTGTCTCGATTTAACATTTAACTAAGATATTTAAATAAAAGAATTATGCATGAAAGTTTTTATAGAAGAGAAGAAGGTTTTACTCGATATTTAATTACTCAAATACATTTACTAATTTCATTTAATAATCTGTTTTCCCAAGTGAAACAGCCAGGAAGTAAAAAAAATCCGAATAAGTTTCTTTTTAAAAGACAGTTAAAAGATTTATTTAATTAAATTTGCACAGAAATAATAGTTAAATTCTCTCGAAATTGTTCTTTAATTTTAATTTCTAGGTTTACAGATCATATAAAATTATAAAGAAATCTTCTAACCAATAAGTTACTAATTTAAAAAAATTAAAAATTAAAAAAAATAAAAATATAACTATGTATTAGGGATTAACTCATAAAACGGCAGTTGAATAATAACAAAATGTAAAAGATTTATTCAGACAGACGTCTTTCGTTGCTTTCAACGTGAAGCAAACCTCCGTTGCCTCTTAAATAACGAATTCATCGCCGTGCGCTCATCCAAACTTTACCCTCAATAGAGAAATAGCATGAAATATTCTTTTAGCAATTTCACGAGAATCAATGTGGACATCGAGGTTTTTTATGACCTTTCTTCGTCGCAAACAAGGCCATACATATAGTAAATTTATTGCTTGAATGGCAAGGCTGGTTTTCTACATATTGAAAGAAATGAAACAAATCCATGTGATATGTATTTAAGATATTTCACGAGTTAGTAAATCAAAGTTTTAATATTTGCCAACTTTTATTCCAATTCATGATAATGCTTAAAAATATGTAATTTTTATTTTTATTTATTGTATGAAATTGTCCTCATTAAAATTTCTTTACAATATAAATCCAAATAATAATTTTCCAGGCATAATTTGGGGTTTCACATCGTTCACAGAATCTTGAATCACTTTTTTGTCCTAGTTCTTAATAGAATCGAAATCATAAACAAATGAATTAAAAATAGTTTCTAAACCAAATAAAAAATATTTTAATGTTTAAAAATTAAAATATTAAAAAATTAAAAAAATGTTTTCATTAAAAATAAATGCTTTCATTTCTAATGCTACTCGTCTGCCGTTCTACAGAGCTTGGTGAAAGTTTTAATCACTTTATTTGAATTCCATGCAACATTTGAAATATCAGAATTTACGAATAAAATATAAACTTATTTCGTTATGTTCAAATATTTAAATAATGAATGGGTAGTTATATATAATATAAAAATTTATTATTAATTGTATATTTAATGAATTGACTATTAATTATAATTTAGAAAAAATCAAGCGTCATCGTAAGAGCCTCCAGAAGTAAAAATTATGAAATTATATGAGATATTATAAAATATCATTATATTACAATTTTCTCATTATCTGATTAATAAATGAAAAAAAAAAAAAAAGAACGTAATTGGTGAATAATTTCATTAAAAATGTAGAAATATTTTGTTAATGGTGCTAGCTATAATTTTTGAACTATTAGTGACCTCATAATATAATTTAAAAATTTGAATAGCTTAAAAATTACACGAATACATTATTTAAAAAGAAAAATAATTTACGAGTGTAACTACTATTATATAATATTGTAATAAAAAAAAATACGAACACTTATGTGATGTAATAAGTTATTAACAACCAGTGCAGTTGCAATTGATGTTGCGTTCAAGTACCAGGTGTTCGAAAAAATATATTAAATATACTTTATTACATCTTGTGTTGTGACAGCTTCTGCAGAATATTTTATTGTGTGCACGGAATCTGTTTTGATTTTCATAACGCGTGCAAAAATATATATAAACAACATTGATTGTAAAAAATATACAAGCAACAAAGTTGTAAAAAAATTATAAACATTAAAGACATACGAAATACTCGTAAAATATTTGTAAACATTAAAAACAAATATGTAAACAGCAAACGAGATTTTACATCAGAACTAATCAATAAAATAACGTTGTTCTGATGTCTTTTAAAGAGGTTTTAATTTAATTTCAGAGATTTTAGTATTGATGTTATTACCGAGCTGAAGATTCACTACAAAATTACTGAAATACTACTGCTAATTAAATAGTGACAAATTATCTTTGAATTAGTCTTTTCAAAGCATACTATAGCAAAGACAAATCATATCTATGAAAGCTATTTTAAACGGCATTTCCATTGTTCATTAAAATTCCGTTGAAAAACAAGTGATAAAATTTGCTCATTTAAGCTTAAATGAAGTTTCTAAATGGATTTCAATTTAATTTTTTAAAATTCGTTTCACTTTTTCAAAAGTTTCTGAAATAGAATAACACTATTCTGACGTCTTTTAAAAAGGATCTTATTTATGGTTTTCATTTATTTTCAGAAATTTTTGTATTGATGTGATTACAAAACATAAATAAGATTCACTGTAAAATTACATAAATACTAATGCTAATAAAATTGTGACAAATCATCATTGATTTAGTCTTTTCAAAACATACCAAAGGAATGACAAATAATGTCTATTAAAGGTATCCTAAATGCCATTTTCATTGTTTGTTCAAATACTATAGAAAAATATGCTCATTAAGTTTCAATGAAGTTCCTAAATGGATTTCAGTTACATTTTTCAAATTGGTATTACTTTTTCAAAAGTTTCTGAAATAAAATAACACTGCTCCGATGTCTTTTAAAAAGGTTTTCATTTAAGTTAAGAGATTTTCAGTATTGACGTGATCATAAAACATAAACAAGATTCCCTAAAAAATTACAGAAATGCAATTGCTAAATAAGCTGTGACAAATAATTATTGACTTAGTCTTTTCAAAATATATCATATTTGGTTTTTTTGCAGTTTTACAGTAATTTTTTGAACACTGTAGGCTAATTAGACCGGGATCTACTGTTTAGCTTGGATTCCGAACCACTAAGAAACATCCATACCACAGCCATGATTCGAACCTGAAGCCTGTGGTACCAAAGCCAGAGCGATAGCCCTTGGCCATCAGACCGCCAAAATATACAATAGGAAAGACAAACCTATTGAAGCTATCAAAACTATTTTAAACAACATATTCATTCTTTATTCAAATTCCGTTGAAAAATATGCGATAAAATATGCTCATTTAAGTTTAAATGAGGTTCCTAAATGGATTTCAGTTTTATTTTTCAAACTCCTGTCACTTTTCAAAAGTTTCTGGAAAGAAAAAACCTAAAAGGGATGTCATAATAAGATCCATATAAACTCATTATAACTGTCGATGTCAAAGTGCCTTTTGACATTTGGTATTTAACATCACATACAAAAGATAAAAAAAAGAATGCACAGCTCTGATGCATCACCGGGGTGTTGCAACTTTAATTACATAATTAATTCACGAAAGACTAATTAATTTTTAACACAAATATTAGCGCAAAAGAAGATACAGCATTATAACTGTTCATCCCGACAACATTAAAAGGTAATCAAAAAAAGGTCTTCGACATTTCTCGCTGTCGCAAAACAAAGAAACGTTCTTTGATGTCAATAAGTAGAAAAACACCCCGGAATTTCGAATTTCTGAAACCTATGAAAGCTATTTGAAATTGAATTTTTATTGTTTATGAAAGCTATTTTAAGCAAATGAAAAGCTATTTTAAAATGAAAAAGAAATCTATTTTAAAAAAATGAAATCTATTCTATATATCATCTATGAATATCATCTATGAAAGCTATTTTAAAAAAATGCAGCTATTTTTAAGCAGCATTTTCATTGTTTATTAAAATTACGTTGAACAATAAGTTATAAAATCTACTCATTTAAGTTTAAATGAACTTCCAAAATTGATTTCAGTTTTATTTTTCGAATTTCATAAATAAAATAACAATGTTCTGATGTGTTTTAAAATGATTTTCATTTATTTTCAGAGATTTTAGTATTGAACAAATAGGATTCACTACAAAATTACAGAAATACAATTACTAATTAATTTGTGACAAATCATCACTGATTTAGCCTTTTCAAAACATACTATATTATATATATTAAAGACAAATCATGTCTATGAAAGCTTTCTTAAACTGTATATTCATTGTTTATTTCAGTTCTGTTGAAAAATAAATGATAAAATATGTTCACTTAAGTTTAAATGAGGTTCCTAAATGGATTTCAGTTTTAATTTTCAAACTACTGTCACTTTTTCAAAAGTTTCAGAAAAGAAAAAAACTTAAAAGGGATGTCATAACAAGATCCATATGAACTCATTATAACTGTCGATGTCAAAGTGCCTTTTGACATTTGGTATTTAACATCGCAGGCAAAGGAGAAAATAAAAAGTTTACAGCTCAGATGCATCGCCGGGGTGTTGCAATTACATAATTAATTTACGAAAGACTAATTAATTTTTAACACAAATATTAGCACAAAAGAAGATACAGCATTATAACTGTTCATCCTGACAACATTAAAAGGTAATCAAAAAAAGGTCCTCGACATTTCTCGCTGTCGCAAAACAAAGAAATGGTCTTTTGATGCGAGTAAGTAGAAAAAGAAAACATGTTTTCGTATTTGGGAAATGGTTCCGAAGAAATGGAACCTCTCGTCACCTTGTCCGAGGCTTAATTAGTCGGAGAAATAGAGTTTTAATAAGCGACGGCTATAACGAAAAAAAAAACTCTTTTTTGTTAATTTCTTCTAATTAATTTACGATTTATCCTCCATCAATCGAATCTCTTTCAGCTGTTGTCATGGAAAAGTTAAATAGGATGTCGTTTTAAATCGTATTTTTAATTTTTTTATGATGGCGTAACACGTTGTTTGATTTCTTTTTAAAGAGTTGTGATGCAAACGACGTGTGCTTAGAAATTCGATTGAATATACATTTCTGGTGCATTTTTATACAAGCAATATGCATCGAGAGCATTTTTTGACACTTATTTTAAAGTGAATTTTGAAAGTAAAAAAAGTTATGTGATGGAATGTTCATTTACGGTAAAGCATTTCTTTGTTTTTATAAAATTTTCAAACTCCAGTATTACAACTAATTGTTTTAAGTGATTGAAATAGCATAAATTATTATAAAATTTTTATAATTTATTGTTAATGATTATTGACTAACTGAAATTGCCAATAAATATTTACGTTGTTTTCATTGTAAAAAATGATAATAATTGTAGTATTTTTTCTCACGCGAAGAGTATTGGCATTTCATTTCTACGAGAGAGGAATGTCATTGGAAAGACCAATAATGTCTATTAAAGCTATTCTAAACGTCATTTTCTTTATTTGTTGAAATTCTGTTGAAAAATAAGCTCATTTAAGTTTAAATGAAATTCCTAAATGGATTTCATTTTTTTTTTCAAATTCCTGTCACTTTTTTAAAAGTTTCTGAAATAAGATAATACTGTTTTGATTTCTTTTTAAAAGGTTTTCATTTCAGTTCAGAGAATTTTAGTATTGATGCGATAACAGAACAAAATAAAATTCGCTATAATATTACAGAAATATCAATGGAAATTAAATTGTGACGAATCATCATTGATTTAGTTTTTTCAAAACATTATAACGACGCAAACATGCAAACGACGTGTGGTTAGAAATTCAGTTGAATGCAAAGATAAATATATATTTCTGGTGCATTTTTATACAAGCAATATGCATTGTAAGCATTCATGCTATTTTAACGTGAATTTTGAAAGTAAAATGTTGTGGAATGTTCATTTATGGGGAAGCATTTTTGTGTCTGTCTGTTTAATTCTGATTGTCCTGTAGTGCAGCAGGGAAAGGGAGGTTTGGGCAGCTGCTGTTGTGATGGAGCACAGGTAGTAGGTTCATTGTTTATTAAAATTACGGTGAAAAATAAGTGATAAAATCTACTCATCTAAGTTCAAATGAAGTTTCTAGATTTATATCAGTTTTATTTTTCAAATTTCAGAAATAAAATAACAATGTTCTGATGTCTTTTAAAAAGGTTTTCATTTATGATTTTCATTTATTTTCAGAGATTTTAGTATTAATGTGATTTCAGAACAAATATTCACTATAAAATTACAGAAATACAATTACTAATTAAATTGTGACAAATCATCATTGATTTAGTCTTTCCAAAAATACAATAGGAAAGACAAATCAAACACAAGAAAGCTATTTGAAACGGAATTTTTATTGTTTATTCCAGTTCTGTTGAAAAATGTGATAAAATATGATCATTTAAGTTAAAATGAAGTTCCTAAATGGATTTCAATATTAATTTCCAAACTACTGTCACTTTTTCCAAAGTTTCTGAAAATAAAATAACCTAAAAGGGATGTCATAATAAGATCCATATGAACTCATTATAACTGTCGATCTCTTGAAGCCTTTTGACATTTGGTATTTAACATCGCAGGCAAAAGTAAAAAAAAAAGAATGCACAGCTCAGATGCATCGGCGGGGTGTTGCAACTTTAACTACATAATTAATTCACGAAAGACTAATTAATTTTCAACAAAAATATTAGCACAAAAGAAGATACAGCGTTATGACTGTTCATCCCGACAACATTAAAAGGTAATCAAAAAAAGGTCCTCGACATTTCTCGCTGTCGCAAAACAAAGAAATGGTCTTTTGATGCGAGTAAGTACAAAAAGAAAACAACGTTTTCGTATTTGAGAGACGGTTCCGAAGAAATGGAACCCCTCGTCACCTGGTCCGATACTTAATAAGTCAGAGAAAATGAGTTTTAATAAGCGAGGGAGATAACGAAAAAATTATTTTATTTTTTGTTAAATTGTAAATTAATTAGAAGAAATTATCCTTCATTAGTTTAATCTTTTTCAGCTGTTGTCAGGGAAAAGTTAAATATGATGTCGTTTTAAATGGAATTTTAAAAATTTTTTTTGATGGCTTAACAAGTTGTTTGATTTCTTTTTAAAGAGTTGTGATGCAAACGACGGTGTGCTTAGAAATTCGATTGAATGCAGAGATAAATATGCATTTCTGGTGCATTTTTATACAAGCAATATGCATTGAGAACATTTTTTGATGCTATTTTAACGTACATTTTGAAATTAAAAATTTTGTTATAGAATGTTCATTTATGGTAAAGCATTTCTTTGTTTTTATAAAATTTTCAAACTCCAGTCGTCATTACAATTAACTGTTTTAAGTGATGGAAATAGTGTAAATTATTATAAAATTTTTATAATTAATTGTTAATGATTATTGACTAATTGAAATTGTCAATGAATATTTACGGTATTTTCATTGTAAATAAAGATAATAATTGTAGTATTTTTTCTCACTGGAAGGATTTTGGCATTTCATTCCCACGAGAGAGGAATGTCATAGGAAAGACCAATAATGTATATTAAAGCTATCCTAAACGCCATTTCCATTGTTTGTTCAAATTCTGTTGAAAAATATGCTTAGTTAAGTATAAATGAAGTTACTAAAGTGATTTCAGTTTTATTTTTCAAATTCCTGTCACTATTTCAAAAATTTCAGAAATAAAATAATATTGTTCTGACTTCTTTTAAAAAGGTTTTCATTTAAGTTCATAGAATTTTAGTATTGATTACAAGAACAAGATATAAATAAGTTAATTATAATATTACAGAATGGAATGAATTTGGACGAATCATCATTGATTTAGTCTTTTTAAAACATATTATATCAAAGACAAATCATATGAAAGCTATCTTAAATTGCCTTTTCCAATTCTATTGAAGAATAAGTGATTAAAATTGCTCATTTAAGTTTAAATGAGGTTCCTATATGGATTTCAGTTTTAGGTTTCAAACTCCTGTCACTTTTTCAAAAGTTTCTGAAAAGAAAAAACCTAAAAGCGATGTCATAACAAGATCCATATAAACTCATTATAACTGTCGATGTCAAAGTGCCTTTTGACATTTGGTATTTAACATCGCAGCCAAAAGAAAGAAAAAAAGTGCACAGCTCAGATGCATCGCCGGGGTGTTGCAACTTTAATTACATAATTAATTCACGAAAGACTAATTAATTTTCAACACAAATATTAGCACAAAAGAAGATACAGCATTAGAACTGTTCATCCCGACAACATTAAAAGGTAATCAAAAAAAGGTCCACGACATTTCTCGCTGTCGCAAAACAAAGAAACGGTCTTTGATGCGAGTAAGAAGAAAAAAGAAAACATGTTTTCGTATTTGAGAAATGGTTCCCAAGAAATGGAACCCCTCGTCACCTTGTCCGAGGCTTAATGAGTCGGAGGAAATGAGGTTTAATAAGCGACGGCCATGACGAAAAAAAACTTTTTTATTAATTTCTTCTGATTAATTTGCGATTTATCATCCATCAGTTTAATCTCTTTCAGCTGTTGTTAGGGGAAAGTTGAATAGGATGTCGTTTTAAATCGAATTTATTGTTTTTTTTGATGGCGTAACAAGTTGTTTGATTTCTTTTTAAAGAGTTGTGATGTAAACGACGTTGTGCTTAGAAATTCGGTTGAATGCAAAGATAAATATAGACTTCTGGTGCATTTTTAAACAAGCAATATGCATTGTGAGCATTTTTTCGTGCTATTTTAAAGTGAAAAAGTTGCTTTACCATAAATGAACTTTGCATAACACATCTCTGTGTCTGTCTGTTTAATCCTGATTGTCCTGTAGTGCAGGAGGGACATTCAATCAGTAATCTAACTCATGGAAGCAGGCAAAGGGGGTGGGGGGCAGCTTCTGTTGTGATGGAGCACAGGCAGAAGGTTCATTGTTTATTAAAATTACGATGAAAAATAAGTGATAAAATATACTCATTAAAGTTTAAATGAAGTTCCAAAATGGATTTCAGTTTTATTTTTCGAATTTCTGAAACCTATGAAAGCTATTTGAAACTGAATTTTTATTGTTTATTCCTATGAAAGCTATTTTAAAAAAATGCAGCTATTTTTAAGCAGCATTTTCATTGTTTATTAAAATTACGTTGAACAATAAGTTATAAAATCTACCCATTTAAGTTTAAATGAACTTCCAAGATTGATTTCAGTTTTATTTTTCGAATTTCATAAATAAAATAACAATGTTCTGATGTGTTTTAAAATGATTTTCATTTATTTTCAGAGATTTTAGTATTGAACAAACAGGATTCACTACAAAATTACAGAAATACAATTACTAATTAATTTGTGACAAATCATCACTGATTTAGCCTTTTCAAAACATACTATATTATATATATTAAAGACAAATGATGTCTATGAAAGCTTTCTTAAACTGTATATTCATTGTTTATTTCAGTTCTGTTGAAAAATAAATGATAAAATATGTTCACTTAAGTTTAAATGAGGTTCCTAAATGGATTTCAGTTTTAATTTTCAAACTACTGTCACTTTTTCAAAAGTTTCAGAAAAGAAAAAAAAACTTAAAAGGGATGTCATAACAAGATCCATATGAACTCATTATAACTGTCGATGTCAAAGTGCCTTTTGACATTTGGTATTTAACATCGCAGGCAAAGGAGAAAATAAAAAGTTTACAGCTCAGATGCATCGCCGGGGTGTTGCAATTACATAATTAATTTACGAAAGACTAATTAATTTTTAACACAAATATTAGCACAAAAGAAGATACAGCATTATAACTGTTCATCCTGACAACATTAAAAGGTAATCAAAAAAAGGTCCTCGACATTTCTCGCTGTCGCAAAACAAAGAAATGGTCTTTTGATGCGAGTAAGTAGAAAAAGAAAACATGTTTTCGTAGTTGGGAAATGGTTCCGAAGAAATGGAACCCCTCGTCACCTTGTCCGAGGCTTAATGAGTCGGAGAAATAGAGTTTTAATAAGAGACGGCTATAACGAAAAAAAAACTCTTTTTTGTTAATTTCTTCTAATTAATTTACTATTTATCCTCCATCAATCGAATCTCTTTCAGCTGTTGTCATGGAAAAGTTAAATAGGATGTCGTTTTAAATCGTATTTTTAATTTTTTTATGATGGCGTAACACGTTGTTTGATTTCTTTTTAAAGAGTTGTGATGCAAACGACGTGTGCTTAGAAATTCGATTGAATATACATTTCTGGTGCATTTTTATACAAGCAATATGCAGCGAGAGCATTTTTTGACGTTATTTTAAAGTGAATTTTGAAAGTAAAAAAAGTTATGTGATGGAATGTTCATTTACGGTAAAGCATTTCTTTGTTTTTATAAAATTTTCAAACTCCAGTATTACAACTAATTGTTTTAAGTGATTGAAATAGCATAAGTTATAAAATTTTTATAATTTATTGTTAATGATTGTTGACTAACTGAAATTGCCAATAAATATTTACGTTGTTTTCATTGTAAAAAATGATAATAATTGTAGTATTTTTTCTCACGCGAAGAGTATTGGCATTTCATTTCTACGAGAGAGGAATGTCATTGGAAAGACCAATAATGTCTATTAAAGCTATTCTAAACGTCATTTTCTTTATTTGTTGAAATTCTGTTGAAAAATAAGCTCATTTAAGTTTAAATGAAATTCTTAATGGATTTCATTTCTTTTTTTTCAAATTCCTGTCACTTTTTTAAAAGTTTCTGAAATAAGATAATACTGTTCTGATTTCTTTTTAAAAGGTTTTCATTTCAGTTCAGAGAATTTTAGTATTGATGCGATAACAGAACAAAATAAAATTCGCTATAATATTACAGAAATATCAATGGAAATTAAATTGTGACGAATCATCATTGATTTAGTTTTTTCAAAACATTATAACGACGCAAACATGCAAACGACGTGTGGTTAGAAATTCAGTTGAATGCAAAGATAAATATATATTTCTGGTGCTTTTTTATACAAGCAATATGCATTGTAAGCATTCATGCTATTTTAACGTGAATTTTGAAAGTAAAATGTTGTGGAATGTTCATTTATGGGGAAGCATTTTTGTGTCTGTCTGTTTAATTCTGATTGTCCTGTAGTGCAGCAGGGAAAGGGAGGTTTGGGCAGCTGCTGTTGTGATGGAGCACAGGTAGTAGGTTCATTGTTTATTAAAATTACGGTGAAAAATAAGTGATAAAATCTACTCATCTAAGTTCAAATGAAGTTTCTAGATTTAGATCAGTTTTATTTTTCAAATTTCAGAAATAAAATAACAATGTTCTGATATCTTTTAAAAAAGGTTTTCATTTATGATTTTCATTTATTTTCAGAGATTTTAGTATTAATGTGATTTCAGAACAAATATTCACTATAAAATTACAGAAATACAATTACTAATTAAATTGTGACAAATCATCATTGATTTAGTCTTTCCAAAAATACAATAGGAAAGACAAATCAAACACAAGAAAGCTATTTGAAACGGAATTTTTATTGTTTATTCCAGTTCTGTTGAAAAATGTGATAAAATATGATCATTTAAGTTAAAATGAAGTTCCTAAATGGATTTCAATATTAATTTCCAAACTACTGTCACTTTTTCCAAAGTTTCTGAAAATAAAATAACCTAAAAGGGATGTCATAATAAGATCCATATGAACTCATTATAACTGTCGATCTCTTGAAGCCTTTTGACATTTGGTATTTAACATCGCAGGCAAAAGTAAAAAAAAAAAGAATGCACAGCTCAGATGCATCGGCGGGGTGTTGCAACTTTAATTACATAATTAATTCACGAAAGACTAATTAATTTTCAACAAAAATATTAGCACAAAAGAAGATACAGCGTTATGACTGTTCATCCCGACAACATTAAAAGGTAATCAAAAAAAGGTCCTCGACATTTCTCGCTGCCGCAAAACAAAGAAATGGTCTTTTGATGCGAGTAAGTACAAAAAGAAAACATGTTTTCGTATTTGAGAGACGGTTCCGAAGAAATGGAACCCCTTGTCACCTGGTCCGATACTTAATGAGTCAGAGAAAATGAGTTTTAATAAGCGAGGGAGATAACGAAAAAATTATTTTATTTTTTGTTAAATTGTAAATTAATTAGAAGAAATTAACCTTCATTAGTTTAATCTTTTTCAGCTGTTGTCAGGGAAAAGTTAAATATGATGTCGTTTTAAATGGAATTTTTAAAATTTTTTTTGATGGCTTAACAAGTTGTTTGATTTCTTTTTAAAGAGTTGTGATGCAAACGACGGTGTGCTTAGAAATTCGATTGAATGCAGAGATAAATATGCATTTCTGGTGCATTTTTATACAAGCAATATGCATTGAGAACATTTTTTGATGCTATTTTAACGTACATTTTGAAATTAAAAAATTTTGTTATAGAATGTTCATTTATGGTAAAGCATTTCTTTGTTTTTATAAAATTTTCAAACTCCAGTCTTCATTACAATTAACTGTTTTAAGTGATGGAAATAGTGTAAATTATTATAAAATTTTTATAATTGTTAATGATTATTGACTAATTGAAATTGTCAATGAATATTTACGGTATTTTCATTGTAAATAAAGATAATAATTGTAGTATTTTTTCTCACTGGAAGGATTTTGGCATTTCATTCCCACGAGAGAGGAATGTCATAGGAAAGACCAATAATGTATATTAAAGCTATCCTAAACGCCATTTCCATTGTTTGTTCAAATTCTGTTGAAAAATACGCTTAGTTAAGTATAAATGAAGTTACTAAAGTGATTTCAGTTTTATTTTTCAAATTCCTGTCACTATTTCAAAAATTTCTGAAATAAAATAATATTGTTCTGACTTCTTTTAAAAAGGTTTTCATTTAAGTTCATAGAATTTTAGTATTGATTACAAGAACAAGATATAAATAAGTTAATTATAATATTACAGAATGGAATGAATTTGGACGAATCATCATTGATTTAGTCTTTTTAAAACATACTATATCAAAGACAAATCATATGAAAGCTATCTTAAATTGCCTTTTCCAATTCTATTGAAGAATAAGTGATTAAAATTGCTCATTTAAGTTTAAATGAGGTTCCTATATGGATTTCAGTTTTAGGTTTCAAACTCCTGTCACTTTTCAAAAGTTTCTGGAAAGAAAAAACCTAAAAGGGATGTCATAATAAGATCCATATAAACTCATTATAACTGTCGATGTCAAAGTGCCTTTTGACATTTGGTATTTAACATCACATACAAAAGATAAAAAAAAGAATGCACAGCTCTGATGCATCGCCGGGGTGTTGCAACTTTAATTACATAATTCACGAAAGACTAATTAATTTTTAACACAAATATTAGCACAAAAGAAGATACAGCATTAGAACTGTTCATCCCGACAACATTAAAAGGTAATCAAAAAAAGGTCCACGACATTTCTCGCTGTCGCAAAACAAAGAAACGGTCTTTGATGCGAGTAAGAAGAAAAAAGAAAACATGTTTTCGTATTTGAGAAATGGTTCCCAAGAAATGGAACCCCTCGTCACCTTGTCCGAGGCTTAATGAGTCGGAGGAAATGAGGTTTAATAAGCGACGGCCATGACGAAAAAAAACTTTTTTGTTAATTTCTTCTAATTAATTTGCAATTTATCATCCATCAGTTTAATCTCTTTCAGCTGTTGTTAGGGGAAAGTTGAATAGGATGTCGTTTTAAATCGAATTTATTGTTTTTTTTGATGGCGTAACAAGTTGTTTGATTTCTTTTTAAAGAGTTGTGATGCAAACGACGTGTGCTTAGAAATTCGATTGAATGCAAAGATAAATATGCGTTTCTGGTGCATTTTTTTACAAACAATATGCATTTAGAGCATTTCTTGACGCTATTTTAACGCATATTTTGGAAGTAAAAAGTTATGTAATGGAATGTTCATTTATGGTAAAGCATTTTTGTGTCTGTGCTGTTTAATCCTGATTGTCCTGTAGTGCGGGAGGAACATTCAATCAGTAATCTACTCATGGAAGGAGGGAAAGGGGGTCGGGCGAGCTTCTGTTGTGACACAGGTAGTAGGTTCATTGTTTATTAATATTAAGTTGAAAAATAAGTGATCAAATCTACTCATTTAAGTTAAAATGAAGTTCCAAAATGGATTTCAGTTTTATTTTTCGAAATTCAGAATTAAAATAACAAGGTTCTGATGTCTTTTAAATAGGCTTTCATTTATTTTCAAAGATTTTAGAATTGATGTGATTTCAGAACAAATAAGATTTACTATAAAATTACAGCAATACAATTGCTAATAATTAAATAGGGACAAAACATCATTGATTTAATCTTTTCAAAAATACAATAGGAAAGACAAATCATACATATGAAAGCTATTTGAAAAGGAATTTTTATTGTTTATTCCAATTCTGTTGAAAAATAAGTGATAAAATATGTTCATTTAAGTTTAAATGAAGTTCCTGAATGGATTTCAGTTTCAAATTTCTTTCACATTTTCAAAAGTTTCTGAAAAGAAAAAAATCTAAAAGGGATGTCATAATAAGATCCATATGAACTCATTATAACTGTCGATGTCAAAGTGCCTTTTGACATTTGGTATTTAACATCGCAGGCAAAGGAGAAAATAAAGTTTACAGCTCAGATGCATCACCGGGGTGTTGCAACTTTAATTACATAATTAATTCACGAAAGACTAATTAATTTTCAACAAAAATATTAGCACAAAAGAAGATACAGCATTATGACTGTTCGTCCCGACAACATTAAAAGGTAATCAAAAAAAGGTCCTCGACATTTCTCGCTGTCACAAAACAATGAAACGGTCTTTGATGTCAATAAGTAGAAAAAGAGAACATGTTTTCGTATTTGAGAAATGGTTTCGAAGAAATGGAACCCCTCGGCACCTTGTCCGAGGCTTAATTAATCGGAGTAAATGAGTTTTAATAAGCGACTGCGATAACGAAAAAAAATTTCTTTTTTGTTAATGTCTTCTAATTAATTTACGATTTATCCTTCATCAGTTTAATCTCTTTCAGCTGTTGTCAGGGTAAAGTTAAATATGATGTCGTTTTAAATCGAAATGTTTTTTTTTTTTTTTTTATGGCGTAACAAGTTGTTTGATTTCTTTTTAAAGAGTTGTGATGCAAACGACATATGCTTAGAAATTCGGTTGAATGTAAAGATAAATATATCTGGTGCATTTTTCTACAAGCAATATGAATCGGGAGCATTTTTTTGAGGCTATTGAACATAAATTTTGAAAGTAAAAAAAGTTATGTTAGGGAATGCTCATTTATGGTAAAGCATTTCTTTGTTTTTATAAAATTTTCAAGCTCCAGTCGTCATTACAAATAACTGTTTTAAATGATTGAAGTAGCATAAATTATTATAAAATTTTTATAACTAATTGTTATTCATTATTGACTAAATGAAGTTTTCAATAAATATTTACGTTGTTTCCATTGTAATAATGATAATAATTGTAGTATTTTTTCTTACGGGAAGAGTTTTGGCATTTCATTCCCAAGAGAGGAATGTCATAAGAAAGACCAATAATGTCTATTAAAGGTGTTCTAAGCGGCGTTTTCATTGTTTGTTCAAATTCTGTTGAAAAATAAACTCAATTAAGTTTAAATTAAGTCCGTAAAGTGATTTCATTTTTTTTTCAAATTCTTGTTACTTTTTAAAAAGTTTTTGACATAATAATATTCTGTTTTGACGTCTTATAAAACGGTTTTCATTTATGGACTTTATTTAATTGCAGGGAATTTAGTATTGATGTGATTACAGAGCATAAATAAGACAGAAGTTAAAAAGTTACAGAAATTCTACTGCTAATTAAATTGTGACAAATCATCATTGAATTAATCTTTTCAAAACATACCGTAGGAAAGAAATCATAGCTACCTTAAACGACATTTTCATGGTTTATACCAATTCTGTTGAAAAATAAGTGATAAAATATGCTCATTTAAGTTTAAATGAAGTTTCTAAACGGATTTCAATTTAATTTTAAAACTCCTGACACTTTTTCAAAAGTTTCTGAAAAGAAAAAACCTAAAAGCGATGTCATAACAAGATCCGTATAAACTCATTATAACTGTCGATCTCTTGGAGCCTTTTGACGTTTGGTATTTAACATAGCAGGCAAAAAGAGAAAAAAAGAATGCACAGCTCTGATGCATCGTCTGGGTGTTGCAACTTTAATTAAATAATTAATTCACGAAAGACTAATTTTTAACACAAATATTAGCACAAAAGAAGATACAGCTTTATAACTGTTCATCCCGATAACATTAAAAGGTAATCAAAAAAAGGTCCTCGACATTTCTCGCTGTCGCAAAACAAAGAAATGGTCTTTTGATGTACAGTAAGAAGAAAAAAGAAAAACATGTTTTCATATTTGAGAAATGGTTCCGAAGAAATGGAACCCCTCGTCACCTTGTCCGAGGCTTAATGAGTCGGAGAAAATGAGTTTTAATAAGTGAGGGCGATGACAAAAAAAAACCCTTTTGTTAATTTCTTCTAATTAATTTTCGATTAATCCTTCATCAGTTTAATCTCTTTCAGCTGTTGTCAGGGAGAAGTCAAATAGGATGTCGTTTTAAATCGAATTTTTTATTTGTTTTTTGATGGCGTAACAAGTCGTTTGATTTCTTTTTAAAGTGTTGTGATGCAAACGACGTGTGCTTAGAAATTCGATTGAATGCAAAGATATGCATTAAAAATATGCATTTGTGGTGCATTTTTATACAAGCAATGTGCATTGAGAGTACATTGCTTGAATGTGCATTGAGAGTACATTGCTTGTATAAAAACAAGCCCAAGCTTTTTGACGCTATTTTTAAGTAAATTTAAGTAAAAATAGTTATATTATTTAATTTTCATTTATGATAAAGCATTTCTGTGTCTGTCTGTTTGTCAAATCCTCAGTGTTCTTGCCTGTGGGAAGGATATTTGATGAATAGTATACTCATGGAAGGAGGGGAAGGACAGCATTTGTTGTGATAGAGCACCCGTAGGTAGAAGTCTCACTTGGCTTCGTATAACTGAACAAGGAGGGCAGTGCCTTCCGTGAGGACTTTTAGGGAAACGCATACCTCGCATTTGCGTATCATATCGAAGAATACCTAGAAAACTCCTACCAGGTGGTCCGAGGCAAAATGCTGAGCATCGCAAACGCCATCGAGTCTCTTCGTGTTTTGAGAGAGTGTCTACAAGAAAGTTGCCAGCGGATTGAACCTTTGCCCTAATGTTCACCAGAGATGCATGTTGCCACTGGGCCACGAGTTGTTCAAAGCATTTCTTTTTTTTTGAATAACATTTTCAAAGTTCAGTTTTTATTACAACTAATTTTTTAAGTGACTTAAATGAAAAAAAATATTATACAATTTTTATAATTAATTGTTAATAATTATTGATTAATGAAATTGTCAATCAATATTTAAGTTATTTTTATCCTAAATAATAATAAATATTCTGTAACAATTAAAAATATACTGTAATATATAATTTTTTAATATACCATTTGGAATTAATCATTATAAATTGGTTAGCAAGTTTAAGAGGTTTTTAGGATTAGGTAGAAAAGTCCAAAGAGTCACATTAGAACAAAAAAAAAATATAAAGTAAATAATAAAGCATAAAATAAATTATATTATAGTCAGTAATATATATACCTTACAATTGTTAATTTTAGAGTAATATATTCCCCGTTCATTACCCAAAAAAAGACAAACAATTTCAAAATTCTAAGAATAGAAAAAATAAATTGTAATGTAGATTATTTTTGCTGCTTTCTATTAATAAATGAAAATATTTATGGAAAGAGACACTCAGAATTTGAATGTCTAGTATTGAGAATTCCACTAAATCAAATAGTCAATAATGATGTATAAAATAATGTAATCATCATATAATTAATAGACAGCAGACAACAATTATTAAAGGTTCCGATGACCCAAATAGTAAATGCTTAAAGAAAAACTGTCACAGTGTTAGCTGCCTGAAAATAATTTTTACAAGGTTAATCAAATGCAAATCAATCTTTAGCAAACTTATATAAAACCCATTCGTTTCAATTAAGTCATTCAATATTTCCCATTGTAATTGTAAACACACATATTATGCGAACAATGCAAAAATTGTTATAAATCACAGAATAAAGTACGTAATCTCATTTCAGAGGCAAAAATATTTGACGTTCAATGTAGTAATCAATATTTTTTTTTCTTAAAGCCTCGATGAAAGCTTCAACAAAAATGGACGGCTAATTCCTCCATTTGCTTGCAAATTGCCCAAGCGTCCCCTACATGCCACTTAATGAGTTTTTGGGACATAAAAAAAATGTTAATCAGCGCCCTAGAAAATCAGGTAGGACTACTATCCAACGAAGGTTACAAATTGTGATTAAATAATAATCTAATCATTTTTCGGAACGGCTTTTTCATTTTTGATTGGATTCGCTATTAGTTCGCCTTTCAGCATTAATGATTTTTGTATAAAATTTAGTTAAAAAAAAGGTGTTGTATTTGGAAATTAAATAGCTAATATTTGATACTAATTAATAAAAAATAATTATTTTCCCTTTTGTCAGTGAAAATAAACAAATAAATAAATAAAAATAAATAACTAAAGACAAATAAATAGAAATAAATAAAAAATAAATAAAATGATTATAATATATTTTTAGCATTAAAACTAAATGGGGGCCTGATGGCCGAGTGAATAGCTCTCTGGTCTATGTGCCACATGTTTTTGGTTAGAGTCTCAGTGGTGCTGTGGATGTTTGCTGTAATTCGAAATCCACTTTTAAACAGTAGCTTCGCGTCTAATCGTCTGTAGAGCGTAAGTAGAATCTCCTGTCTCGAAATCTGCCAGAGGCAGATGGCCTTGGCCCATCTTAGGCCAAGGATAAAATAAGCACTAAGGCTATCACTCTTGGAGCGTAGCTGGATGCCGATAGTAGTAGATCTTTTAGCCGCCTAGGACGTTACCAGGGTGCACCACGTGGAGGTAGATCTACTGTCGTATCCTAGACACATTTCAAACAAGGTGGTTTTACGGTCGGATTGCAGGACTGCCATGCATGTTATCGGGTCATATGAATCCCCTTCCTCTAAGAATATCTTAGAATGCCGAGCTCTTCTTGAAAAATTGATGGTAGAAGGGCGATATATCGTCCTCCAGTGGATCCCCGGACATTGTGTCAGTTTAGGTAATGATAAGGCAGATTTGCTAGCTAAGAAGGACACACGGATAGCCCAAGAGCCACATACATGCAACTCTTTTCATTCCGTGAAACTTTACATCAGAAATCAAATGAGACTTTGATGGAAGGCATTGCTCACTTCTCTTATTTCCACGAGGAGTTGGAGGAAATTTTGGAACAAGGTATTTCGGACAAACCTCATGAAAAAGATGTCGCGGAATTTAGACTTGCGGTCAGCCATCTGAACCGCGTTGGCATTTTTGATGGCCTAAATTTAATTTCAACCCAATTCAATTCCCATATTTGTATATTTTTTTCTCTTATTTTTATCTGTAAATTTACTTGCAAAGAGCAAACCAAAATTGCACAAATAATTAATGAAAGTTTATTTTATTTAAAAAAAAAACTAAATATCACTTCATTCACTACCTGATATTCTATGCTAATGGAAAATAGGCATATTGTTGAAATTAATCATTTCCGGTTTACTTACATAAAATTATAAATAGAACAAAAATCTTATCTCTTGTTTATTTTATATAGGAAAGATTATTTTATGAAATTGCAAGGGAATTTTAAATTAAATATAAAACATTTCTTAGTAAAATTTTCATTTTTCTTCCTAAATTATAAATAAAATAGTATCAAATTATAAAGTTCCTCTTATGATAAACTTAATATAATTTTTCATTCAAATGTAATCATTTAGAAACTTATGCATTCATATTTTTTAAAGTTATTAATATATAATCTTCTATATGTTTTGAGTTGCAAATATATTTCCATTATATTAAAGCACAGAAAGCTTATTTTCAGTTCTAGAAATCTCATCTCTATAAAATCATGACTTTGAAAAAATTTATATAACTTTATTCAAATTTGCCTCTTTATATCCTTTGAGGTGTGTTAATATATATTTATATAAGTATAGCATATTTTTTAAAATTAATCAAAATCATATTTATATTTAAATTTGAAATACGAATTTAATAACAATGAATAATCACATAAAAAGGAAGTAAAACAATTATTTATTCAAACAAATATTTCTTAAACATATAGATACATCATTTCTATAAAATTATTACTTCAAAATAGTTGTAATAACTTTATTTAAATTATGTTAACTTTATGATTTTAATATACATTTTTGTAACTGTAATACACTTTTCAAAATTAATAAAAAGAAAAATAAGGAGAAAAATTCAATGATACAATTCATCAAATTAATAATTTAAAACGAGATCAAATGAAGAATTTAAATTAATTATGCATGTTAAAAACAGCTGGAATTAAGAAAAAAAAAAAGCATGAAGGAAAAAATATTTAAAGAACGGTAAATTATTTGATAGAACGGAACCACAAAAACGGTAAATTATTTCATAGAAAAAAATAGAATAGTTTTTGTGAGAAACGCATGGATAATTTTTCCAACAGAATAAACAACAATTTAATTTCTGCTCTGTCAATTACCATGTCACCTTGCTTCTTATTCCAATCCATTACGGCAAACAACAAAGAACCAACAACTTTTTCAACTAAACACACTTTTTATTACAACAAATAGTTTCTGGCAAATAAGAGTATTTTTTTATTTCAAAAACCAGAAAAACACCTATTGTGATTGCATTTCTTTCAAATTGCTTTATAAAGAATTTTAAATGAAGTGTTGATTTTGATTCAGAAAAACATTCCCTTCTGTCATCAAATTCGTGAACCACGAAAAGTGAATAGTTTCATGATATTAAAACATTCAATATTGGTGAGTTCAGTTTTATAAAACATATAAATTTATAGCGTTTTTATTAATATTTTGTAAACGTTTTTCCTTTTCTTACCAATAATAAAAATCTATCGACGCCTCTGCCAAAACATTCCTGTGTCCTGGCATGTTAAAAGACATTCCACAATGCATGCTATCTTCAAAGGACAGCGTCATGCCATAGAAAATGCCAACTAATAACCATGTCAACTTGTTTCTTATTCCAAATCATTGCAGCAAACAACAATGAACCAACAACTTTTTCAACTAAACAGACTTTTTATTACAACAAATAGTTTTCTGGCAAAAAAATATCCTTTTTTTTAATTTCAAAAACCAGAAAAACACCCAAACAAAGATTCATTCAAAAGAATCTTTAATGAACTGTTGATTTCGATTGAGAAAAACATTCTTTGCTATTATTAAAACCGTGAACCGTGAAAAGTGAATAGTTCCCCCATATTAAAACATTCAATATCTGTGAGTTCATTTTTATGAAACATAAATTCTGAGCATTTTTATTAATATTTTGAAATCGCTTTTCCTTTCCTTACCAACAATAAAAATCTGTCAATGCCTCTGGCCAAAACATTCTTGTGTCCTGTCATGTTAAAAGACAATCCACAATGCATGCTATCTCCAAAGGACAGCGCCATGTCATAGAAAATGCCAACTATAATCATCATGCTTCTTATTCCACATCATTACCTCAGACAACAAAGAACCAGCGTTAAACAAACTTTTTATTACTACAAATAGTTTCTGGCAAATAAATATCTTTTTTTAATTTCAAAAACCAGAAAAACACCTTTGTAATTGCTTTTCTTTCAAAAGAATCTTTAATGAACTCTTGATTTTGATTGAGAAAAACATTCTCTGTTGTCATCAAAATCGTGAACCACGAAAAGGGAATAGTTTCCTCGCATTAAAACATTCAATATCGGTGAGTTCATTTTTATGAAACATAAATTCTAAGCGTTTTTATTAATATTTTGAAATCGCTTTTTCTTTTCTTACCAAGAATAAAAATCTGTCAACGCCTCTACCAGAACATTCCTGTGTCCTGGCATGTTAAAAGACAATCCACAATGCATGCTATCTCCAAATAGACAGCGTCATGCCATAGGAGATGCCAACCAATAACTTTCGTCCAGCGCAGAGCAAACCAAAAGTTCATAAATCTATCCTTCAGACCCTTGTAGAGACCAAGTGACCACTGGTCATTTTTTTCAGGGGCCAGAGCGACTTTTCGTGTCCCTGGACATCATTCCTCACTCTCTGTCTTCCTGCTAGCAGGATCATAAAAATGAACCGTAAAAATTTCCGCTCAAGAATTGTGGAGGAAAAAAAAAAGAAAGAAAAGGTAAATAATGTGCTAGAAGAAGAGCCCCAGATAATGCCCTGGACAAAAGACTTCTTGAGATTTATTACAGACTCAAGAGAAAGTTGCGGTTGAGGGTTCTTCGTCTGTGGTTGTTTTTAGTGGCTCGTGGCCAGTGACATGTTTAATAAAGCCGGCGTTTTATTTGGGTTAGGCGAGAGAGATTAAATGAAATTTCTTTCCTAAGTCTCTGGTATAATAAGAGCAGTTAGTTTTCATGGCAGATACATTTTATTAGTATTAGAAAAAAGTGTGAAAATAAAAATTTATATACATTCAATGCGAAATATTTATTTCATATACTATTTTCAGTTTCAAAATCGCTGATTTTTGTCGTGATATTTTTCCATAATTGCTGTTTTGTCGTGATTTTTTTTCCATAATTGCTGTTTTGTCGTGATTTTTTTCCATAATTGCTGTTTTGTCGTGATTTTTTTTCCATAATTGCTGTTTTGTCGTGATTTTTCCATAATTGCTGTTTTGTCGAGATAGTTTTCCATAATTGCTGTTTTGTCGAGATAGTTTTCCATAATTGCTGTTTTGTCGAGATAGTTTTCCATAACTGCTGTTTTCCGTGGCAATATTTTTTCATAATTTTTTTTGGCGTAATATTTTTCCATAATTGATGCTTTGTCATGATATTTTTTCATAATTGTTGTTTTGTTGCGATATTTGTCGATAATTGTTGTGTTTTGTTGCGATATTTGTCGATAATTGCTGTGTTTTGTCGTGATATCTTTTCATAATTGTCAGTTTTTGTCATGTCTTATTCATAATTGCTGTTTTGTCGTGATGTTTTTCCATAATTGCTGTTTTGTCGAGATATTTTTCTATAATTGCTGTTTCGTCGAGATAATTTTTCCATATATGCTGCTTTTTTGTGATATTTTTTTTCATAATTGCTGTTTTATAACGACATTTTTTATATTTTCTCTTTTCATTTTATTTGTTTTCATATTGTAATCTCTCCGTCATAAATTATATATTCGACGATTTCCCACTTTTAGTGTGCATGAGTATTAAACAATTTGTAAATTGAAGTCCAATGCCTTCCTTTCTTCAAATCGAGCTAAATGACTTTCTTACGACCCATGTTTTTAAAGTAGATTTTTTCAAGGAGGAAGCTTTTTTTCCCAACAGTTAAAATTAATAAAAGACATGCCTGAGAATCAAGATTTAGTTGAAATCTTCAAAAATATTATATATTTCCAATCATTAATTGCTGTTTTAATTAAAATTAAAAAAATAAAAACTAATAAAATAAAAACAATTAATATTGAATAAATAAATAAAATAATAATAAAAAAAAACCGATCTTTATATGATTCTAAATGTGTCAAGTGAAAATAATTTCCGAGATACCATTCCATTCATCCCCATCCTTCATCGGAACTTTAGTATTAACATTATTCATTGAAGCAATTGAATAATCAAAACTATGGGGTAATGGTAATTCCCTGAGCGATTTAATAAGATATGGGATTTGATGGCTAACAAAGGAGCACTTTTACATGTGAGGATGGCGAGCTAAATGACGATGAACACGTGAGGGTCAGTAGACTAATGGGACAGTGTCCTAGTTAGCTTAATGAAATTCTTTCCCGTCGGGTACAATCGGAATGCCACCCTGGAAAACAGTTTCATAATGACCTTTCTCGTGGGAAAGGAAAAGATATTTACGAGGAAGAGGATTAAAAAAAAAAATGCATGAAACGGTTTTCCTGAAAAGAATGGTTTTTGAAACAAAATAGTTTTTTTTTTTGGTATTTTTTTACGTTTATGTAAAATAAATTAAAAATGTTTTTTTCTCAATTAAGAATAAAATAAGTTTTTCCTTCTTCTTGGACAGGAAGTTTTTCTGACATATTTATCCAGGGATTTCCAACCTTCTTTGAAATCCCGACATGCTTTTACTAGTTAGATGAAACCAATGAACTGGTTCAAATCCCGACGATGCCATGAGTGTTTGTAGTGGTTTTGAATCCACCTTAAGCCGTGGATCCCGGTCTAACAGAATAGTAGAGCGTAGCGGAGGTATTGTTACTCCGCGTCCGTGGCTTATCTTCAAGTTACACTCGCCCCCTGGTTAGTGCAAAGTGAGTAACGTTGGTGCAGCCTTATGGCATTAAGATCACAGTCTATTTGCCAGCTGCATTAGAAAAAAAAGGAAACCAATGAACTTCTTTTAAACCTCCGCCTGCCCCTGCAAAATGAAGGAAGTCGGAGTAATATTTCACAATAATTCAGATACATTTAAAACAAATAAAAAAGATGATTTAACATTAATACATGTTGTATAGTGTGCAAGCGGGGCAACCAGATAGTAGCTGGGTATGGTTGGGTTGAGATACTGGAGGCACAGGTTGGAGAACTCGTAGCTTTATTGACACGCGCACAAACACCAATGTACACCGAATTTACTTATTTTTCAAGGAAGCAACTGCATGCCACCAACAAGATTAGAACTACTTTCCATTCACATGAGAATTTGTGTTCAATATTACCATTCACCAAGGATATTCGATTCTTACTAAAAAGCTTATTTATTTCATATTAAATTTTAGAAAATTCACGAACAAAAATTTTGAGGCAAATAATTGATTTATAACATAGGGCTAGTTTTAGGGTATTTATTATACAATAATTATCTTTTAGATGGTTTAACTTAAAAATTGACTCGATAATTTTTTTAAAGGAAAAATAATGGATTACATAATTTTTTAAAGGAAAAATAATGGATTAGATAATTTTTTAAATGAAAAATAATGGATTAGATAATTTTTTTAAAGGAAAAATAATGGATTAGATAATTTTTTAAATGAAAAATAATGGATTAGATAATTTTTTTCAAGGAAAAATAATGGATTAGATAATTTTTTTAAAGGAAAAATAATGGATTAGATAATTTTTAAAGGAAAAATACTGGATTAGATCATTTTTTTAAAGGAAAAATACTGGATTAGATAATTTTTTAAAGGAAAAATAATGGATTAGATAATTTTTTAAAGGAAAAATAATGGATTAGATAATTTTTTTAAAGGAAAAATAATGGATTAGATAATTTTTTTAAAAGAAAAATAATGGATTAGATAATTTTTTTAAGGAAAAATAATGGATTAGATAATTTTTTTAAGGAAAAATAATGGATTAGATAATTTTTTAAAGGAAAAATAATGGATTAGATAATTTTAAAATAATTGATTAGATAATTTTTTTCAAGGAAAAATAATTGATTAGATAATTTTTTTCAAGGAAAAATAATTGTTTAGATAATTTTTTCAAGGAAAAATAATTGTTTAGATAATTTTTTAAAGGAAAAATAATGGATTAGATACTTTTTAAAGGAAAAATAATGGATTAGATAATTTTTTTAAAGGAAAATAATGGATTAGATAATTTTTTAAAGGAAAAATAATGGATTAGATAATTTCTTAAATGAAAAATAATGGATTAGATAATTTTTTAAAGGAAAAATAATGGATTAGATACTTTTTTAAAGGAAAAATAATGGATTAGATAATTTTTTTAAGGAAAAATAATGGATTAGATACTTTTTTAAGGAAAAATAATGGATTAGATAATTTTTTTCAAGGAAAAATAATGGATTAGATAATTTTTTAAAGGAAAAATAATGGATTAGATAATTTTTTAAAGGAAAAATAATGGATTAGATAATTTTTTAAATTAAAAATAATGGATTAAATATCTAGTCAATTATTTGAAGGAAAAAAAATTGACTAGATAATTTTTAAAGGAGGAAAATTGACTAAATTATTTTAAAGGATTACCATAAATAAAAAGAGATATTACCAAAAATATACAAGATCAAAAGTTTGTTTTCTTATCATAGCACTTTACTGACCGTGAAGCAACATTTACAGATATTTTTATTGCTTTCTATAAGGATCTGAAGGCGTTTTTACAATTGAATAGCTTAAAGACATTGATTATACATGAAAACAACATAACTAATTGAATGTAACTATTAGAAATTAGTACAAATGTTATGCTTCTGTATTAATTAAGGTAATTTCCGTATTTAAATTAAATTTCCAGAAAGGAATAATTCTCTGATAATATTGTGTTCGCAGTATAATTAGCCTTAATTATAAATAATGCATTTACTGCTGATGAAGACCCTATTTAGCATGGAAATTGAATATAATCATCAAAATTACAAATCCTTTGAGGAGAGTAATTGCAGTAGGTGTATAAAAGTAGATGGCATTTTCAGACAAAGCATTTTTCTTTTTATATATATACATATTTTTGTATTCTTTTCATATATGTATTTCAATGCGTCAGTAGTAAAGTTCTATAATATATAAATGTGTGCTTGTAGAAATATTTATTAGTGATGTTAGAATATTTTTATCTACTATGGACTATGTAAGGAATAATTTAAATTATTTTTAATTAAATATTTTGAAATTTGAGTAATTTAATTTTAATTAGAATATTTAAACTAAAAATATAGAAACACTTGTTAAGTAGAATTATTATAATGTAATTATCGAATTTTGATTTTTCTAATAAAGGAAAAATAAATATTTGTTTAGTCGAAAATCAAAATTTTTATTAATATGGCTCGTGAATTTCTGAGTTACTAATTTATTCTTCATTTTAATATTGAAAATTTTCCAATACCTAAATGCAATGAATATAGCTATTTAAATGTCCATAACTGTTTTATATCAATAAATAAAATTAAAGGATTGTATAAAGTTTGATCATTTGTAAAATCAAATTCCTTAAGCAAAAAAATCAAAAACATAGGCGTGTTATTCAAATGAAGTCATTTGAAGGTCATTGAAATAATAATAAATAAATTTGCTAATAATTAATACTAAAAGCACTAAACCATAACGTTATAATGTGGAAAAAGTAAAGATTTATGGATTTATAAGACTTTGACAGGGGACAGTTGGTAATGGTAACGCGGCTGATGAAAACATTTCCTACTAAACTGCAAGTTTCGTCAATTGTTCACTAGATGCAGTAGCTAGACCCCATTGAATGTGGTTGGAGACAGGTGAAATATCTAGCGGAAGACAAGGCATTAGTCCATCAAGAGTCATTTATGTCAAAGGTTAGTGGAAGCTTTGTGCAGATAAATGTGCTACATCGATTGCTCTCACCATTGGAGTTATTATATTGACGGAGTTCACCATACACATTTGTATATGAGAATTGGAAACTATCATCTCATTCGTGTCTCTATGATAGCGACAATTCATTGGCATAAATATTGCTATGAGCAAATAGTTATGCTTACCAGAGTACTGGAATGCTGAAGAATCTTGTTTTGATTTACATTATGTGGATAAGGGAGTCCTCAGAGCAACATTTTTATGGTATAGTGAACACGTGATATAAAATGATGATTATGTGATATACAATATACAACAAGTTCACCATAAACATTTGTCTATAAGAATTGGGAAACTATAATCTCATTCGGGTCTGTTTACTAACTACAATTCAACGGCATAAATATAATAACAATAATAATAATATTGCTATGGGAAAATAGTTATGCTCACTGGTGTAATGAAATGTGGAAGAAGTTATCTTGCACCAACGAATCTTGTTTTGATTTATATTATATGGATAGGCGAGTTATCAAGGAACATTTTTAAGGTATAATGAGCATGGAATATAAAATAATGATCATGTGATATACAATGTCCAATTTACAGCGTTAGTGGACCTTTAAAATTTTCCAAAAGGGAACTTGCTCTCATTAAACAGGTGGTTTTAATATTTTTATTCATTAGTGTATATTGAAATGGTCAATAATGGAATTACAAAATCTGAGCATGTGATATAAAATGATAACATACAATATACAATTTACAACGTCAGTGCAACTTAAAAATTTTCTAAAAGGGAACTTGCACTGATTAAACAAGTGGTTTTAATGATTTGGTTCATCGGTGTATATTAAAATAGTCAATAATGAACTAACAAATCTTTGATACTGATAAATGTTTTTACACGAGGAAACTGTTAGGTTATTATTTCTCAAACTAAAATAAGATACTGAGGTAGAATAAACATCGATTTTATTGTTCATTCTAGTCCATGGATCATCAGCTATCTAAATTCTTCACTTAGTTACATTTTTCTAAGGATTTCTCAAAAAAGCAAACGAGCTGCTAATTGTTTTATTAATTCTTCTATAACATTGTTTAACCTCAGTAAAATTTAATTTTGATATACCACATTTGATGTTGTAATATGAGTGCAACACAATTCCATTATTCATAAAGTGTGTTGCAAATCAGTGTAACACAATTTATGGATAACGAAATATTTGAAAAAAAAAAAAAATAAAGCTATAATGTAAAATGGTAAATGAGTGACTATTTTCGATAGAAGATTCATTGGGGATTGTGGTAACCTTTTTTACCACGCCACATAAACTATAGATTATATGGTGAGATTTTTTCATTTTCCATACATGCAAATGAGGACAGCTTTTTTAGTTGTCCTCTCATCTTAACCCGTTCAAGGCTTATATAAATCGAACACGAGATCTACCGATAAAATATATAACATGGATAGAGTTCATGTTATTTGGCCTATTAATAAGTATATTTATGAAAATAATTTTTAAACATGCATCGTTTATGAAATTTTATATGGTCATACTTATTTCTATAACTTTTTAAAATTAATGTGCATTCCTATTCTGTCAGAAGCGCAGAAGATAGAATTAACACAATTCCAGAAATTTTTAACGAGGGCAGTGACTTGAGTAAAATAAGCATTGTAAAAGAATGCCCCAGTTTCCAAGCAATTAATAGCCTCTAAAACCCCCACTGTTTAAGAAAAAATAGAACCTCTTTCAGTTTCTATAGAGTACAAAATATTCTTTATTGACTGCGGATGTTATGAAACAGTGTTTTAAGTAGTGCAACTAAAACATTCATTTTATTCTATGTTCGACTTTCGAGGAATTTTGGCAAATACCTACGTGAATAACATAACACAAGTAATTATTATAATTGAGTTATATTATATTTTATTAAGAAAATAGTTAATATTTTGACAGAAATGTGGTGTATGCTCTTTTTTAATAATATTTTCTAAGATGTTCTAGCCTAGAGCCTTTAAGAGTATGTGATTAATATATTTTCACTCTACCAACATTGCAGTTGCAAAAATCTGTTGAACTATTTAAAAATCTGTAAATCTATTTAAGTAGAAATTAAAATTGCCTAGTCATAAACTGAGTATTTCTGAAATCAGTGAAAAATTGTGAAATCGAAATATCTGGGAAAGTATTTATTTGTGATAATATATTACCACTATTAAATAAAACTCTAATATTGCATAAATAAAACTGACTAATAATATTAGTAATATGAGAAGAGAAACATTATTTATTTTATCTTCACTACAAGAATTTACATAATTAACTTTAATTCGTCAATATACCAATATTAGCATGCTACATATTGCTACGGCTATGCGCATGCGAATTCTGACATGACTCTGGATTTGCTCATAATATGACAATCCATTCAAAACCGATTGTCTTCTCAAAGCGCTTTGTCGTTCAAGTTTCACATCAGTTTCTCGATTGACATCCTAATCCGTTTGAGATATGGATTAGGGTGTATTGTATCCAGACATGCTGTTATGACGTTGTACAATAAAGTTTGAATTGGTTAACACGACTAGCAAATAATATATGGGTTGTCTTCGACACGGTGTCCATAGATTTCGTTCCAAATACATTTTAATTTATTTCGTTTATGTTATAATAACCGGTGGGCTGAAAAGGTCATAGGCTGACACATAGATGGTTCTAATAGTATTAAATCCATATAATTTTTAGTTAGCCCTAACCTTCAAAAGATAGGTGTATAAATTTGACAGCTGCTGCACTATTAGTATGTGAGTTATAGCATTTTTAGTGAAGCAACTTTTGTTAGTTTGAAAAAATTGGATAAAAAGGAATTTCGTGTGTTAACAAAGCATTGCTAATTTGGCGAAAAAAATACTATTGAAGCCAAGGCTTGGCTTGATAAACATTATTCGGACTTTGCACCAGAAAAACCAACCGTAGAGAAGTGGTTTACTAAATTTCAACGAGGCGAAATGAGCACCAAAGACGATGCACGCAGTGGACGCCCCAAAGAGGCTGTTACCGACGAAAACATCGAAAAAGTCCACAAAATAATTTCTGATAACCGTAAAGTGAAGTTGATTGAGATAGCTGAGACCCTAAAGATATCAAAGGAACGTGTTGGACATATCGTGAATGAATATTTGGATATGCGAAAGCTCTGTTCAAAGTGGGTGCCGCGCGAGTTCACAATCGACCAAAAACAACAACGAATTGATGATTCTAAGCAGTGTTTGGAGCTGTTCAATCGTAATAAACCCGAATTTTTGCGTCGATATGTGACAATGGATGAAACATGGCTCCATCATTTCACACCGGTGTCCAATCGACAGTCAGCCGAGTGGACTGCATGCGATGAAGACTAAAAATGCTATAACTCACATAGTGCAACAGCTGTCGAATTTATACACGTGTCTTTTGAAGGTTAGGGCTAACTAAAAATCACATGGATTTAATACTAGTAGCGCCATCTATGTGTCAGCCTACGAACTTTTCCGCCCACCTGTTATGTTTATAAATTAGATTTCTAAAAGATCGAAATGCACATTATGATGCATAATATGCGATGGATTTTTGCATTGGGTTTCCAAATTATTGTAGGGTGGGTTAGATACTTGTTAACTGAAAGGTCACATGTTTATGACGGTGCCAAGTCCGGCCTTTGAGAGGAGAAGGGTGCGAATTCCTGAAGCCAAAACTGGGTGTGTTTCCTGTGGGTGTAATGTTGCATGCCACTATGCATCCTGGGTGACGATGATTATGTTACATCTCTATCTTTCTGAAGTCAGTATATATTAACATTCGAAGACAACAAGCACATAAAAATACATGAAATGTTAATTTTTCTGTAAAAAAAATATACAATCATTTATATTTTATTTCATTATATGTAATTAATAAAAAAATAAAATAATATCAATATAAAATTATGCGTTTATAAAATATAATAAATATAAAATTGTTTATATAATTATTAATTTTCTGTAAAAATTAGTCATCGGGATTAATCCTCATAGTCCGGCAGTGTGAGATGAATAGATACCCTATGAGTAGTTTACTCATCAATGGAAGGGCAGCTTCTTGTTGTGATGGAGCACCCGTTGGTAAATGTCAGATTTGGCTCGAAGTCGTTGAAGAAGGAGGGTAGTGTCTTCCGGGAGGACTTTTAGAGTTAACTACCCGCACTTGCTTATAGTATGGGAGAAAACACGGAACATTCCCACCAGGTAGTCCTACTCACGAGGCAAGATGGTGAACATTACAAACGCCATCGACTATCCTCTTTTTGAAACAGTATCTATAACAACGCTGCCAGTGGATGGAACCTCTCACCAACGGCGCATGTTGCCATTGAGACACGAGTCGGGCTTATAAAAATATAAAATTATGAAAAGATTCTAATAAAAAATTTAAACCCATATTAAAAAAACATGTTTTTACATGTTTAAACGTATTTTATGATTAAGTATAGATATCATTAGTTCTTTCCTATCATCCCCCTTGAGTGGACTATTAGAGGCTTACTTTAGTGTAACAATTAACAGCAAAATCAATATAGATATTTTATTTCCAATCAGAGATAATCCTCGACTTACAAAGGATTTTCTTTCCAATGTTCTTGTAGTAAATTGAAAATATTTTATTTCTTGGTTTGTTGAGATTTCTGTTTCATATAAAATTATTAAAATGCCTGAAATTTAAATGTTAATAATTTATTTATTTATTACGAAAATATGAAAGTTATAAATAATAGCAAATTAATAATGATGTTTTTATTTCAATCTTTAAACGTAAATATTGTCAACTAGATTTAACAACAGAATTAAATAAGAATAACTCAATAAGAATAAATAAGAATTAAATTAGAAAAATAATAAATTTTCGATTGGAAATTTTTTTATTGAAATAATATATTCAATTACTTCTAGAAATTCAATATATCATTTCAATTACCAATTAAATTAATATTTTATTTATCAATTACTTCTATATATTCTATTACTTCTATTTTTCTAGAAAGTATTAATTTACCTGAACTATTTTTAAAAAAATGTGTGTTTTTTTTGCGATTTGTTTTATTTATAAATTAAATGAGATAAAAAAAAAAGAAATTTTTTATGTTATTTCAATTTAAGAATAGATATTTATAATCAAATAAATACAGAAGTGAAATCAATAGCTTATAAACATTCGAAAAATAGTCTTGAAATCAAGACATAAGAAATTTCCCCAATAAAAAGAAAAACTGTAAAAAAATAGCTTTGATAGCTCTAAAAGCAAATCTGTAAATAAATTTAAAAAAATTCTAAAATTTTAAATAAATAAAAAAATAAAAAATATGCTTAAAAAAAAAAAAAGATAAAGTTTTTTTAAAAGAGAAAAAATATGCATTAATAAAAAACAGAGCAAAGGAAATGGAAAAATGCTATTTTTAATCACATTTTCATGAAAAAAAAATGCTAAATTTCTTTTTAACCGTAACTAAAAAGATTTCATTAGAAACAATGTTTTTCTCTAAGAGTTAATTAAATCTGAAACAATCTTAAAGTTTAATTACGTGCTACAAGTAAAAAAACTTAAGTAACAACCGATATGTTTCTAATTTTACTTTCCTAGTAGTACTTAATATAATTCTCAAGAAATATTATTAATTCAAAGCGTATTATTAAATGAAAAGCGTAGCATATTTTTTACTCTGAAATTCTTGTATTAAATTTTAGCATCAAATACTGAATTTTTAATTTACTTAAGAGTCTGGATGCTTTTTTTTAAGGAAAAAATAATATATTTATAAGTCTGGTTTTTCTTAATTAAGAAAAACTGAATGATTTCGAAATCAGAATACTGAAAGTGATTATAAATTTTGTAATATTATCCTTGATATTTGAAAGATAATTAATACTTGAAATGTAATTTAATAAAATATTAGCGCAAATTAAAATAAGACAATAATTTTGAGTTTAAGAATGAGAAGAATGTTTTAGATGTAAATCGGATTACTTAAAATGAATGTATTAAAGTTACAAAATACAATTTCCACTTGTATTTAAATCTGTTACTTAAAAAGTAAATATTTTTTTCTCAATTATTAATCTTACGTTTTGTTTTTGGGATTATTATAATTATTAGTTACATCAGACAATCAAAACATTACGCAAGCTTTTTTTTTGTTATTTATGTTATTTGGGATTTATATTTATATTTATTTAATAAAAATGAGTAAAATTATGTTATGAAGGTAAATATTTATCTTTCGAAAATATGACTTCTTTGATGTATACATTATTAATAATTCTTGCTAAAATTAAAAATATACATTATTAATGTATTCACAACATAAATTTTTTTTTATTTATTATGCATAACATTTATTATTTCCATTGAAAAAAAATTCTATGAACAGAAATAAAGAATAAATATAATCTAACTGGGAATTAATTAATTCGAAGTAAACAATTTATTTAAAAATTATTAATAAAACTAAATGATAACTTAATAAATCCCTTCAATACCTACATTTTACGTTGAATATATGCTCTTTTGAATTTTTGATGTAATAATGTAACATTTTTGTAAAACTAATGTTTAAAAAACTAATGTTAATAAGTAGTAAAAACATTATTCCAAATAAATATAAGTAGAATCATAATTTCTAAATTATTAAAATCATTATAAATAGAAATTAGTTTTAATATTTATTTGATTTTCCCTTGATTTTTATTTTGCTGACATTTTATTAGGGATTTTAGGGAAAATTTTTTCAGCTTTCTATTCAGTTAATAAAATGCTATCGGACCAGAACAGTTGAATAAAATATATATATTTTTTTTTGCTTGAATAAAGTTTTCTTTATTCTGTAATGAAAATTTTTAGCAAATTTGAAATGTTTTTAATTCTTACAATGCATAATAAATCCTTCTTTTATAAAACATTTCCTTTTATTGTAAAAAATAATTATAATACATGCTTATACAAATTGTATTGGAATATATTCTATTTATCATAATCAAAGTTATTAATTATAATTTATAATAATTAAAGTAAATATATTCTATTGTGATATTGTATATATAGTAATATATTCATATATAATATATGATGTTGATGATATAATATATGATGTTGATGATATAATATATGATGTTGATGATATAATATATAATATTGTATATATTGTAATATATTCTATTTATCATAATCAAAATTATTAATTATTATTTATAATAATTAAAGTAAATATATTTAAAAAGCCAAATTAAAATTTTGACGATTACATTTGAAATGTTGATTTTATTTTAATAATCCTATTCTTTTAGAAGAAAATTTGTGAATAGCAATGTTTGTATTGAAAGATAATTTTCAGTTGATATCTACAAGCAAATCTTTGTTAAAAGGCAAATGAAAACTCGTTAAATCACAAATGTAGTAAACAAAACCTTGAAATGTTTAGAAAAATAACAATATCTATAATAAATGTTTATTTTTTGCTAGGTTTACATTAATATTCAGAATATTCTTCTTTTCATTGGCACAGCAGCCTCATGGTGGGCCAAGGTCGTCTATCTATGATAGAAGGTAGAAGTAGGTAGAAGTCTAACTTGACTCCTCGTAGCTGAAGGTGGAGGACAGTGACTTCAGGGAGGCATTTTAGGGGAACTACCTCTCATTTACGTATCATATATGAGAAATCCAAGAAAACTAATGCTAAGTAGTCAGAATCACGAGACGAGATGTTGAACATCACAAACGCCATTGAGTTTCCTCGTTTTTTGAAACAGTGTCTACAACAAATTGAAACTTCGCCCTAATGTGCATACCAGCGGCGCGCGTTGCTACTGAGCCACGAGTCGGGTTAGATATACGTTTTAAAGATGATTTCGAACCATTACAAACATCCATGGCACTTGAACCCGAGTCACTCGGTCATCAGGCCTAATTGAACAATATATTACACAAAAATTTAAAAAAAATAATTCTACCCGATATTTTTTTCTTACTCATAAACATAGCATTTACTGCTATGATTTTATCGTAGAAATCTATCAGTTTTCTGTAGAAAATTAATTTTTACTACTAGTTAATAATTAATTCACTTTATTTAAAAACAAATAAATTTAAGATCAGAATCTTAACGATAATAATCGTTGATATAAGAAATCTTAAATAAATTATTAAACTATTTCTTATTTATACATCCGTTTTAAGCATTTCAAAGAAAGTACTATGGAATCAAAATGTTTTTTGTAACTGAATTGTTGAAATTTCTTTATGTTCGTTCTGAAGTTCAAAATGTTTTTGAATCAGACGACACATCTCAAAAACATATTCCATGTTAAAAGGTTAAGATTAGAAGCAGTACAGTTTAAAAATATCAGAAAAAAACTGTCAGCTGAAAAATAAATATATTATTTGTGCCTGTATAAAATAGTGCTTTTACAAACTCAGCCAAATCATAAAATTCCGGTCATGTCTCTATGCAATGAAAAACTTTTTACACGAAACTCCAAGTGATGCATCGATATTAACAAAACAAAATTCGAAATCAATAAATCCTCTCCTGAAAATGTACCAATGCATCACACGGCTTATGCATTTATGTAAAAGGATATTATATTTCAAGGGATAAATAATAAATAAAAATGCAGTAAAAGTACGAATCACAGAGAAAGTTCTATACTGGTTTATGATGGATGCTTATCAAAGAAGGCCATGGTCAGATCTGAAACTAAAAGACAATTAATCAATAATAAAAGAAAATTGTCTTTTTTTTAAAGTTGGACAAGTAGATAAGCAACTTTTCTGTGTGGTTGTAAAAATCAACTAAGGACAGTGCTCAGATTAAAAGGAAAATTTTGTTTTTAAGTACTAACTATTTGCCAACTCGTCGTTTTATTTTTAAGAAACCAATGAATGATAAAGAATGTGACATACTTATGTCTTAAAAATAAAGCAATCTGTGAAGAATTACTAACAAAGATGTACTGAAAAATTTGTACATTAAATGACTGAATTAAAGATTTCTTTGAAAATTTTCAAATCTGGATTTATATAAGAGTAAAGAAGAAGTAATTAATGAAGCCATATATCCTATTTTCTTGCATTTTGAACTCATTTTTCAAAGCAGTGATAATAACATATGCCCCCATCGGAGAGATAAAAACATTTCATTCCCTTGAACTAACTAGGCAATAAACTATGAATCACATGTATAATCCAAAATAAAAAATGTAATAATAATAATAATCCCATGTATTTTCCAAATAAAAAAGTGTCATGGAGATTATTTCTTCAACTATTTACCAAATTGTTTTCAACCATTTGAAATCAATTGTTTTGAAATAAATAAAAACTATTCTGTATTGGCATCGACAGTAACACAAGCATCATTGTTGTATCAATTTTTAGAACAGTAGGGCATATGGTGCTATCTTTTTTTAGCAATTCATGGGCTCCATAATCGGTAATTATGGGCAGACAAAAATGTATTATCCAGGCCTTTTCTATACAAGTGATTTATGCTTATGTAGTCATATGCCATGCTGTAGTTTAAAACAGGCTCACAGTCGTGTTTTTCTCACTTCAAGGCTAATTGGACCAGGAAATCTTTCAAGCCTGACTTATTTAACAGGGGTTATAACTTGGCATCAGGCTGCCGACAAATTTAGGAAATCATTTATAGTCTGTGAAATAAAATTGATTTTTAGCAGATTCAAATGGCTTTTAAATAAACAATGATGGGTGCAAAAAATGTCAATATCGATTTACTATTTTAAATAATCAAAATTAAATGGCGAGAATCAATGAACTCAAATATCTTCCTTAAATCTTTTAAGTAAATAGGGAGATGCAAGACATGAATTAATATGGATTTTTAGCCATTTTAAATAATCAAAATTAAATGGTTAAAAGAATGTCTTAACGCAGTTATTTCTGTTGAAGAAATTGACATGAATTAACATTTCTTAGCAGATTTGGCTAAATAAACCACTAAGGACTCAAATTGACTTATGTTTATGTAGTCAGTGAAATAAAATTGATTTCCTTAAATCATGAAATAAACCTGTAAATAGTAAGATTCCAAATCTTTTAAGATTACTAATATAGATATCGATTTACCATTTTAAATAATACAAAATTAAATGGCGAGGATCAAATCAGTATCCTTGCTCTTCCATTGAAGAAGCCACGACACGTATTAACTCTTAGCTAAACAAGACATATTGGAGAAAGGCACCAAATTTGAAATTCAAGTAACTTGAACTAATAATATATTACGAGCTTGCTTAAAAGTGTCAGACAGCACCATACCAGAAATAACTCTTAACACTTGAAATAACTCTAGGGTGAATCTTACGAATTGCAACATTTCTTTCTTTTTTAAAACAGATATCGAAATAAGGCACAGTACAAACATTTTAAATTAAGAAACATCTGCTTCAAAAGGTCTTATCGTCTTGGAAGTTTCGTCTTTTAATAGTTTTCTTTGTCGGTGTATGCCTATTTGGAAATTTCAATTTAGCATAAAGTTTTATGAAAGCTCCTGTCGCGCTGGGGAAATTTTGCTTTTGGAGAAAATCGATTTGGGGGTTCTGTGTGAGGTCATAAAATCAGACAAAAGATTGAGGTTTACTTTGCCATCCTTATGAATAATGGAAAACCAGCAACTCCGGAATATTAGAATTCCAAATTTATTTCAGAAAGTGGCAATTTAAATACAATTTAATCGCCCCCATTCATTTTAATGTAGGAATAAGTTTGGGTTAAATGTAAATGAAAGCTGAATATTTGGAAATGGATTTCTTCCGAACTGTTTCTGGAAACTATTTAAATAACCAACGAGCGGAAATTAGCATATTGAATTGATAAACCATAATTAATTTTTTTGTTTTTTAATGTATTTAAAGATATATTGGACGTGACGTTTAATAATTGGTTCAATAAAGATAAAGTATTTTTAAAAAAAATGTCGCATGGATATTTCAACTGTAATAACTGAGATTGATTTTTTTAATGATAATTTATAACTATTGATTAATTAAATATGAGATCATTATGCACATGAACATTATGCATTCATGTTTATTTCTGTTCAAAATTAATTACCATTTCACCATTAAAAATTAAATGGTGAAAATCAAATCAATTTCCACGTCTTCCTTTGAAGATTCATTGATTAGTTTGTCACTCTACGGTCATCTTGTGCTCACGTTAGGTTAAACAGACCGGGACCTACAGTTTAAATTTCCTTTGAAGAAGGCATGACATGAATTTTTAGGAGATTCGGCAACTCCTAGGTATCACTATTGGATGTAATTGACTTATGTTTATGTAGTCAGTGAAATAAAATTGATTTCCTTAAATCATTTAAGTAAATAGTAAGATCCAAGTTAAATTACTAATATAGATATCGATTTATCATTTTAAATAATACAAAATTAAATGGCGAGGATCGAATCAGTATCCTTGTTCTTCCGTTGAAGAAGCCACGACACGTATTAACTCTTAAGTAAAGAAGACATATTGGAAGAAGGCACGAGATCTGAAATTCAAGTAACTTGAACTAATAGCATATTACGAGCTTGCTTAAAAGTGTCAGACAGCACCATACCAGAAATAACGCTGACACCCGAAAAAACTCTAGGGTGAATCTTACGAATTGCAACATTTCTTTCTTTTTTTTTAAAACAGATATCGAAATAAGGCATACTAGTACAAACATTTTAAATTAAGAAACATCTGCTTCAAAAGGTCTTATCGTCTTGGAAGTTTCGTCTTTTAATAGTTTTCTTTGTCGGTGTATGCCTATTTGAGAATTTCAATTTAGCATAAAGTTTTATGAAAGCTCCTGTCGCGCTGGGGAAATTTTGCTTTTGGAGAAAATCGATTTGGAGGTTCTGTGTGAGGTCATAAAATCAGACAAAAGATTGAGGTTTACTTTGCCATCCTTATGAATAATGGAAAACAAGCAACTCCGGAATATTAGAATTCCAAATTTATTTCAGAAAGTGGCAATTTAAATACAATTTAATCGCCTCCATTCATTTTAATGTAGGAATAAGTTCGGGTTAAATGTAAATGAAAGCTGAATATTTGGAAAATGGATTTCTTCCAAACTGTTTCTGGAAACTATTTAAATAACCAACGAGAAGACATTAGCATATTGAATTGATGAACCATACTTAATTATTTTTGTTTTTTATGTATTTAAAGAATATTGGACGTGACGTTTAATAAATGGTTTGATAAAGATAAAGTATTCTTTAATAAAAATGTAGTGGATATTTCAACTGAAATAGCTGTGATTTATTAATAGTTTTTTAATAAGAGAAATAATTTATAACCTATTGATTAATTAAATATGAGATCATTATGCACCAAAAGCTCTTGCATACATGTTTATTTCTGTTCCAAATTAATTACCATTTCACCATTAAAAATTAAATGGTGAAAATAAAATCAATTTCCACGTCTTTCCTTTGAAGATTGATTGATTGGTTTGTCGCTCTACGGTCATCTTGTGCACACGTTAGATTAAACAGACCGGGACCTACAGTTTAAACTTCCTTTGAGGAAGGCATGACATGAATTAACATGAATTTTTAGCAGATTCGGCAACTCCTAGGTATCACTATGGAGATAATTGACTTATGTTTATGTAGTCAGTGAAATAAAATTGATTTTCTTAAATCTTTTAAGTAAATAATAAGATCCAAGTTAAATTACTAATATAAGATATCGGTTTATCATTTTAAATAATCAAAATTAAATGGCTAGAATCGAATCTGTATTCTTGCTCTTCAGTTGAAGAAGCCACGACATGTATTAACTCTAAACTAAATAAGACATATTGGAGAAAGGCACCAAATTTGAAATTCAAGTAACATGAACTAATAACATATTACGAGCTTGCTTAAAAGTGTCACACAGCACCATGCCAGAAATAACTCTTAACATTGGAAATAACTCTAGGGTGAATCTTACGAATTGCAACATTTCTTTCTTTTTGAAAAACAGATATCGAAATAAGGCACAGTGCAAACATTTTAAATTAAGAAACATCTGCTTCAAAAGGTCTTATCGTCTTGGAAGTTTTGTCTTTTAATAGTTTTCTTCGTCGGTGCATGCCTATTTGAGAATTTCAATTTAGCATAAAGTTTTATGAAAGCTCCTGTCGCGCTGGGGAAATTTTGCTTTTGGAGAAAATCGATTTGGGGTTCTGTGTGAGGTCATAAAATCAGACAAAAGATTGAGGTTTACTTTGCCATCCTTATGAATAATGGAAAACCAGCAACTCCGGAATATTAGAATTCCAAATTTATTTCAGAAAGTGGCAATTTAAATACAATTTAATCGCCTCCATTCATTTTAATGTAGGAATAAGTTTGGGTTAAATGTAAATGAAAGCTGAATATTTGGAAATGGATTTCTTCCAAACTGTTTCTGGAAACTATTTAAATAACCAACGAGCGGAAATTAGCATATTGAATTGATGAATTATAATTAATTTTTTGTTTTTTAATGTATTTAAAGAATATTGGACGTGACGTTTAATAAAGATAAAGTATTTTTAATAAAAATGGTGTGATATTTCAACTGAAATATCTGTGATTAATTGATAATTTTTTAATAAGTGAAATAATAATTTAAAAGCTATTGATTAATTATATGCGAGATCATTATGCACCAAAAACTCTCACATACATGTTATTTCTGTTCTAGTTTTCCTTGATATATAAATAAAATTAAATATATTAAATTTAATAAAAATTAAATATATGCTTTTAATATAAATAGTTACAAAAATACATTTGTAATCTTAACATGCATAAGATACTAGCATCAAAATTTCATATTTTTAAATATGTATATATTTTTAATATAAAATGAATTTTTAGATTGTACTTTATAAATGAATGTTTATAATAAGAGATAAAATAAATAAAAATTGTTTCATGGATATAAAATTAAATGCTTATATTTGTAATCTAATGATTTCTGGATGCCTAATGTTATTAATAATATTAGGCATCCAGACATATCATTACATAATATCATTAATAAATAAATATTTATTAATGATATTATGTAATTAAATAAATATTTATAATAAGAGATATAATAAATAAAATTGTTTCAAGAATTTAAAATTAAATGGTTATATTAATGTAAATGGTTATCATTTATTCGTAATATAATTATTTATGGATGCCTAATTTCAAAATATTTATTAATTTAATGGAAATATTTACAATAAGCCTTCAAAGATTTAAAATCAAATGTTTGTATTTGTAATCTAATTATTTATGGATGCCTAATTTCAAAATATTTATTAATGATCAATGATAAATAATTAAATAAATATTTACAATAAGCGATAAAATAAATAAAAATTACTTCAAAGATTTAAAATCAAATGTTTGTATTTGTAATCTAATTATTTATGGATACCTAATTACAAAATATTTATTAATGATTCTTCAGTCTTTTGTATTCTTTGCATGTGTCCAAATTTGAAATAATTCTCATTTTTTTTTCTATTTATTTCACTAATTTTTTATTGTTATCAGGGCATTATTAATTAATTTATAATTCTCTATTTTCGTAATTACATCTCTTAATAAAGGCATTAATTAACGTTTAATTATAGGTGAAAATACTTATATTGTATACATCATTTTCAACTAACTCATATTACAGTTGGAAATAAAAATATTGTATTTTTTAAGGATTTTTTTCCTTTTCGTTTCCAAAAATAGACTTCCATTAAACTAAAACATCTTTCTAATAAAATTATGTGAAAGAAAAGAAACAATAAAAAACTATATAATTCAGTTATCCATAACATTTCAAATACAATGATCTTCATTTTCTTTACTGTTCTTGAAACTACTTACTATTAAAAAAGCTTCTTATTTATTTTATTAAATTAATGCTTTAGGTAATTGCCAACGCAGTAAAGGTAGATTAATGTAAAAATTTCATCCATTTTTTTACAAAATTTCTTTTTCATTAAATTTAATTATTTTAGCATGTATTTATAATTAAACAATGTTTATTTATTGGCATTCTATGAATCAAAATTAGGATATGGATAATTGCATTGTATATGTAGCTAATATTAAATAAGTTTTTGGAAAGATCACTTCAATAAATACTGTTCGATTTTACTTATTTATTTATTATTTATTTAGTTCGTGTTTATTTACTTTTTTCCCATTTCAGACAAATATTTTTTGTGCTTAATTTTTATTTATTTTCAAAAAGTATATTCTTTATATGAATTATACGCTATTGAGTAATATATATTTTTTTACATTTGGATATTTTTTTGATATTTTACAAGGAGTATATTTATTTTATTTGTTATGAATTATACGATATGGATTAAAATATATTTTTTACATTGGAATATTTTGTTATATTTTTCATTATACTATTTTAATATGTTTTTTTAATGAATAAAATAGTGATTTTTTTTATATTCGAATATTATTTTATATTTTCCAAAGAATATAATATTTATTTTATTTGTTATGAATTTATAGATATTGATTCAAATATATTTTTTACATTTAAATAATTTTTTATATTTTCCAGAGAATATAATATTTATTTTATTTGTTATGACTTATACGATAGTGTTTAAAATATATTTTTTACGTTTGAATATTTTTTTGTATTTTCCAAAGAGTATAATATTTATTTTATTTGTTACGAATTATATGTTATTAACTAAAATATATTTTTATATTTGAATGTTAAATTTTCTTATTAGAACAAGGGCGGAAATTCATTTTTACGTTCCGAATCTTTAAAATTTGTTACTAAATTTTTAATTAAATAGATATTTTGTAGCATATTAAATCCAATAAAATATAAATCATAGTAAAAAATCAGTAATTTCATCAAATAATAATTTACATATTTAGAAAACAATTTTCTGACAGTATTAATTCATTATTTGCTAAGAAAAGAAAAACACAACTCATTTTCTTGGCAAATTTTAGTTTTTGGAAATACAACGTTTTTCGATTGTATGCTTGTTTTATGGTATTTATTTAAGTCCAATATATTAAAATTCAAGACATTAAAATTTATGAAAAGCTATTTAATATTTTTGTTTAATAAAATCATTTTGCACCGACATTTTGTTGACATGGCGTTGATCTATTTTATTGATATTATATATTTTTCTTACATTTTATTAAAAAAATATCAGCGAGGAATGCAAAGAGTCCAGAGAAAGTTTTCGAGAAAATATGTTTAATATGATACATTTAAGCTCAAAATTTCATCATAGAAGGTTTAATAAGATTTTTTTTTCTGATTGACACTTGTCTTGATAACATTTTTAATATCGCCAGCGTAATTTTAATATAGCAATAAAATTAAAATATCTCTAAAAAGCCCGGAATTAAAGGCAATAAACTACACGCAAAGCATTAAAAAAAAACATATTTCTTGTGCCCATAATACCCATATAAGACATTTCGTTTTGCAACGCAAACGTAATACATGGAACTGTAATCGACTCTTTTTATTTCTCATATACATTTCTTAATATTAATGGAAAAAAATCCATTTTATTTCTTGGCTCCCAAAAAGTTCACAAACTTACGAAATTGCATAGAAATAATATTCTTTCCATTAACAAGTAATATAAAAACAAATTTTTTAAAGTCAATTCCTTCTTTTTTTTCACTATATTGCAGAAAGTCCTTTATAAATAATTTTCATTCATTTTTTTAAAGTTCATATAGCGCCATCTATTGGTAGATATATGCAACTTAAATCTAAAAAAAAAAAACTACAATTAATTAATTAAATTTAATTACTGAATCAGTATTTGAAAACACTGCATTAACATCAAGTGTCATCCACTACAAGTTAAAAAAAATGTATCTGAACTTGAGTGGATGAATAAGAAGTATTTTATGAACGATTGAAAATTTGAACAAGATATATAGAGGGAGAGTGTGAGCTAATAGAAGGAATTGAATGAAAATGCATATTTCAGAGTCCGACTCAAGGCTTAGTGGCAACGTGCGCCGCTGGTGAGCATATTAGGGCTTAGGTTCAATCCGCTGGCAGTTTTCTTAGTAGACACTGTTTCAAAAAACGAGTAGACTCTATGGCGTTTGCGATATTCAGACCCCTTGATCGTTTGGTCGAACTATCCGGTGTAAGTTTTTGGGGCTTTCTCCCATACGATACGAAAATGCTGGACAGTTCCCCCCCTAAAAAGTCCTTGCGGAAGGCACTGCTCTTCTCCTTCAGTGACACGGAGCCAAATTAGACTTCTACCTGCGGATGATCCATCTCAACAGAAGCTGCCCCCTTTCCCTCCATTCATGAGTAGATTATTCATAACATAACAGTCCTCACTGCATGATATTGAGGATTAGACACAATAGCACAATATTTCAGAATGAGATTTTTTTTAATATCCATAATCTCTTTACCAAAACATCATTCATTACTTTAAGAACATATTAAAACATTTTTTTGGGGAGGAGATAACTAATAATAGAGAGTTTTTGCATACCGTACTTTAGTTACCGTAGGACGTCCGTTAGCTTTTTCTCCCTAGCGCGCATGCTCATAGGAAACATAATTTCCTATGAGCATGCGCGCTAGGGAGAAAAAGCTAACGGACGTCCTACGGTAACTAACGAACGGTATGCAAAAACTCTCTAATAATAAAAATAACACAACGGTTACTTCACAAAAGTGTTCGTACACTTACAAAAAAAATCTCTACATACTAATAAACATTTTAGTATTTATGTCAATAAATACTTAGTAGGATATCTTGCAGTATCCACAACGACTTTTATATGTCCGGGCATATAATTGGCAACTTAATTTCTTCTTTTTTTTGTAATTACTGTATTAATGCTCCTCCATTCTTCGATGATTGCTGTTTTTCAGTTTTGTTTTCGTTTATTGTTGATTGTCGCATTCTGACTTCCAGTTCCGTTCAAACTTGTTTTTTGTTGGAGAACAACAGAAAGTCAAAATACGGTAATTGAAGTGGTATTTTCAAAATTTGTGAACAATTGTTCAGACTCCAGATGTGAACATTGAAAGCTGTGACTTTGGATCATTCATCATGATTCCTTATGCAATTAATATTTGCCAAGTTACCTAGTCCTGATGGTGAGATGCATCCACCCACATACAAGGAAAACCGTCGCCATGTTCCAATTAAATTCTTAGGAGTAAATTCCTTATTTATCATTCTCCATACAATTATGTATCCATCTGAACCAAAAATGCTAACTTTTATTTCAACTGCAAACAATATATGATTCAAATGCGTGTAAGGCTGATCTATCATTGATTCTGCGAATGAAAGCATAAGATTTCCACTACTCACACATACAGAAAGTTTTCACCATACAGATAGTCTCATATAATATTGCTGATCTGACATTCGCCGAATAGTTTAAGGAGAAATTTGAGAAAAAAAAATTCAGTTTTTGTGTAGAAATGTTTACTGCACTCAAATGTAGATGTTTCACAAATTTTCTAACAATAAATCTCTGATCACATTGAGTTATCCTTTGCCAGACGACCTTTTCTTACCTTGATTTCATTCCTATTTTTTCCCTTTAAAGGAATTTATCAGAAATATTAACAATAAGGAAAATTTGTATAGCAATATTATCAGCAATATTAATTAGCAATATTCCGAATTACATAATTTACCTCTACCATGATGGAAAATAATCAATTTTGGAATTCTGAGCATTGTTTCCTAAGGACTACAAGCCATTTTTAAATAATAAATAGAACAAAACGAAGTAAGCAAGCCAAGTCTAAAGCCAAACGATTTTTTCACTGTCACCAAAATAGAAAATGTAAGAAACCATAATTTTATTTAGAATTTATCCAAAAATGTTTCGGTACGACTACTTTTATGATGTGTTCTTGCATTTTATTTTTATAAAAACCAAATGAGTTTATATTTTTAAAAACAATGTTTGGTTTTATTCAGAATCATATGTATATGATTTGCAAAAATATTGGACTTCTCTATTCGAATTCAATTCCAAGCTAGAGCGATTTTTATACAAATTTCTAAAATGTACGAAATGATACACGCTTTTAGGAGACACTGTATTTTATTTTGAAATAAAATATCTAAGTAAAGTAACATCATAAATCACGTTTGAATATTTTGCATTTTTAAAAAAAAAAAAAAATTCTTATTGATTGCAGTGCTATCAAAAGATAACAAACACAAAATACATAAAAATATACACATCTTAAGTTTATTAAGTTATGGTAAAACAAGACAAAAACAAACAAATCTAAATAAAAACAATTCAGAAAATTAAAAAATACTTAGTTTATATAATAGTCCAAATAACATTTTCAAATAAAGTGAAAGGCGTATAAAAAATGACACAAATAAAAATAATTCAAAATATTTAACATTTTGTAAAAAATGAAAATAATAAATTTTTTTTTACTTTGAAAAATATTAATTTCGTCAAAATAGAAACTAGATAACTAGGAAATCCTAGAATACTCGGAAGTTTTAGTTTTATTTTATTTCTAATTTAGTTTAGAAATGAAAGTTTAACTAAAATAGAACTAATTAGAAAATTTTCTGCTATATATAAAATAAAATAATTATAAATCTTTAGAAAAAAAGGTATTTACATTTTAAACTATGACTGAAGAAATTTGTAAATTGAATTATTGATGTTGATGAAAGCCTACGATTCTTAAATAATTTATAAGCGCATTTCTACTATAGGAAATAACTATGCGTATTTAATTAAAATATACCTAATTAAAATCTTTTTGAGATTTTTATGGATCGCTGCTTTTCTAGCAGTTACGGTTTTAAAATTAAAAAATTGTAATAAATACATACAGGAAAAAAAATTAATTTAGTAATCCCACTCTAAATATATATGTTTTTTGAATATTTTTCTTGTTTAATTCTGTTAAATCATGTATATTTAATAAAAAAAAAATTCATTTCTACATAAGATATTTATTGAACTTTTAAAAAAAAAAAAACATTTCAAATAAAAATATATGTTCAAAAATATGTAATATGTATAAGTTTCAAAAAAGAGGGTTAAAAATAGATTCTTTATAAACGTTTGTATCTCTGTAATATATACAATTCTTAATAATTCTTCTTACGATTCTTAAATTTATAACTGCAGTTTTACTATATAAAATAACTTTACGTATTTAATTAAAATATAACTAATTATAATCTTTTTGATATTTTTATGGATCGTGGTTTTTCTAGCAGTTGAAGTTTTAAAATTATAAAATTGTAATAAATGCATACGGGAAATACATTAATAATTCCACTCTAAATATATATATATATATATATATATATATTTAATGTTTTCTTGTTTAATTCCGCTAAATAATGTATATTTAATAAAAAAATTCATTTCTAATACATGAGAAATATATTTAAATTAAAAAAAAACATTTAAACTAAAAATATATGTTAAAATAATATGTAATAAGTATTATATTCTGCGAACTCACGATGCGCGATCATTTTGGAATGTTTAATAGGGGTATATAACAGGTTCTCAGTTTCACCACAGTGATGCAGTGACCATCCCAAGATATACACAGTTGATTGTTGATAGCAGGGCAAACCAGACTCTTAGTTCAAGTTGTTAGCGATTTTGATTCAACTTACACCTGCGAATTGTTTTTTTTTATCGAAAATGAAATTGACCAAACGCAAAACACGCTCAAACATAACGGAAGCTAACCTGCAACGCCAGTTACGATGTGGAAATAGCCAGATTGAGATCCGATTTGCAAAAGCTAAGTGAAAGAGTGGAGAAACAAATATCGCACCAGTAAAATAAATATTTTAATAAAATTTCTTTTATAAGCAATTTTCAATTAAAATAAAAATTTTAAATTGAAAATTGGTCTTACTTTTTGGACACAGTAGTATGTATAAGCATCAAAAAAGAGTGGTAAAAATAGATTCTTTATAAACCTTTTGTATCTCTGTAATGTATAGGACAATCCGTTAAACAAAAGAAAAACGTGGACAAACGGTTTGTGAACTATTTGCTTTTCGCTTGACGTTCATGAGAGAATTTCTCGACGACTTCCAACTATGTCCATTAATCTTGGTCAAAGCTTAATAATCGTCGGGAAAGGAGAGCCCCAAAGAAAAAAGCTTCGGACAGTTGTTTAACGAAAAGAAACATCTATACCAAAATATCTCGAAATGGTTTTCTAATGGTTTCATGTTATTTAATGGCAGCCGTAATTTTGTTGGATCCTGCTTAAATGGGATTCTTCGTATCCATCAACTTAAACTCAAAAGGTTATTATGCATAGAATTTGGATTTTTTTTTTAAAGTTCTGGAAATTTTTCTGGAAAAAACATTGGGAATAAAATTTAGTTGAAAAAATTGTGATAAATGTTTTGTTTTTCAATATTGAAATGGATCGTTATTGCCGCTTAAAAGTTCTCTAAACGGGTTAAATAACATAAACCATTTATTGAGATCGTTTTAATAATAATTTTATATTAAATATTTCAATGTAAAGCAACAAATTCATGATTCGTGTTGTAAAAATTCATTCGAAATTCATGCTCATATTTAGTCAAAATCGACTTAATTCATAGTATTGATTCATTGAAATTCATGATTCAAATTCTTTCGATTCATGTATATATAGAACCCCTCCCTGGCATAGTGACTTGATGGTCAATTGGCTAGCGCTCTGCCTTTGGTACCACAGGCTTCGAATTCGAATCCTGGCGGTGGTATGGATGTTTGTGAGTGGTTCGGAATTCCCTTTAAACTGTAGGTCTCGGTTTAATTAATTTAAAGTGTGCAAAAAATGACAGTATAGAGCGGTTTAATAATGCATATCGGAATTTGAATAAGTTTTCTTAATTCTGAAGATCAAAATGTTTTTTTCATTTGGCATTTAGCAGAGAAATAAACAAAGCCAAAATTATAATAAATACATGCAGGAAATACAGTATTAAATTAGTAATCTCGCTCTAAATATATATGTATTTATGAATTTGGTTTTGTTTAATTCCGCTAAATCATGCATATACAATTAATTAAAATTAATTCCTAATACAGGAGATATTTATTCAAATTTTTAAATAACATTTCAACTAAAAAATATGTTGCGAAAAAAGATCAAAAAGAGTGACAGAATAGATTCTTTATAAACCTTTTGTATCTCTAATATATAGGTTAATCCGTTGAACAAAAGAAAAACGTGGACAAACGGTTTGTGAACTATTTGCTTTTCGCTCCACGTTCATCCGAGAATTTCTCGACGACTTCAACTATGTCTATTAATCTTGGTCAAAGGTCCGCTCAATAATCGTCCTGAGAGAAGAACCCCAAGGAAAAAGATTTGTACAGCTTCGGACAGTTGTTTAATGAAAAGAAACATCTATACCAAAATATCTCGAAATGGTTTTCTAATGGTTTCATGTTATTGAATGACAGCAGTAATTTTGTTGGCTCTTGCTTAAAATGAAATTCTTCGTATCTGCCAACCTAAACGCAATACATATCAAAAGGTTATTAAGTATAGAATTTGGGTTGTTTTTAAAGATTCGAAATTTTTCTGGAAAAAAACATTGTGAAAAAAATTAAGCTGAAAAGAAAATGTGGTAAATGTATTGTTTTTCAATATTTAAAGTGATCGTTATTGCCGCTTAAAATTTCTCTTAACAAAAATATAAATCGTTTATTGACATCATTTTAATAAAAAGTTTATATTAAATTTTTCAATATAAAGCAGCAAATTCATGATTCGTATTTTCAAAATTCATGATATTGATTCATTGAAATTCATGATTAAAAATTCCGTCGATTCTCGGTTATATAGTACTCCTCGCTGGCATTGTGATCTGATGGCCAAGTGGCTAGCGCTGTGGCCTTTGGCACCACAGGCTTTAAATTCGAATCCTGGCGATGGCGTAGATGCTTGTTAGAGATTCGGAATCCACGTTAAACTGTAGGTTCCGGTCTAATTAGTCTAAATTGTGAAAAAAGTGACAGCAGAGCGACAAACCAAGCTTTCCTGGCATAAGCAAGAAAGATTATGGTTCAATATTGCATATCGGATTTCAAATAAGCTTTTTAATCCAGAAGACCAAAGTGTTTTTGCTTTTCATTCAGCATTTAGCAGAGAAATAAACAAAGTCAAAATTATAAAATTGAATAAATACATACAGGAAATACAGTACTAATTTAATAATCTCACGCTAAATATATATGTTTTTTAATATTTTTCTTGTTTAATTCCGCTAAATCATGTATATTCAATTAAAAAAAAATTCATTTCTAATACAGGTGATATTTATTCAAATTTGTAAATAATATTTCAACTAAAAAAATATATTGCGAACAAAAATAAAAAAGAGTGACAGAAATAGATTCTTTATAAACTTTTTGTATCTCTGCAATGTATAGGATAATACATTAAACAAAAGAAAAACGTGGACAAACCGTTTGTGAACTATTTGCTTTTCGCTCCACGTTCATCCGAGAATTTCTCGACGACTTCAACTATGTCTATTAATCTTGGTCAAAGGTCCGCTCAATAATCGTCCTGAGAGAAGAACCCCAAGGAAAAAGATTTGTACAGCTTCGGACAGTTGTTTAATGAAAAGAAACATCTATACCAAAATATCTCGAAATGGTTTTCTAATGGTTTCATGTTATTGAATGACAGCAGTAATTTTGTTGGCTATTGCTTAAAAGGAAATTCTTCGTATCTGCCAACCTAAACGTAATACATATCAAAAGGTTATTAAGTATAGAATTTGGGTTGTTTTTAAAGATTCGAAATTTTTCTGGAAAAAACATTGTGAAAAAAATTAAGCTGAAAAGAAAATGTGGTAAATGTATTGTTTTTCAATATTTAAAGTGATCGTTATTGCCGTTTAAAATTTCTCCTAACAAAAATATAAATCGTTTATTGACATCATTTTAATAAAAAGTTTATATTAAATTTTTCAATATAAAGCAGCAAATTCATGATTCGTATTTTCAAAATTCATGATATTGATTCATTGAAATTCATGATTAAAAATTCCGTCGATTCTCGGTTATATAGTACTCCTCGCTGGCATTGTGATCTGATGGCCAAGTGGCTAGCGCTGTGGCCTTTGGCACCACAGGCTTTAAATTCGAATCCTGGCGATGGCGTAGATGCTTGTTAGAGATTCGGAATCCACGTTAAACTGTAGGTTCCGGTCTAATTAGTCTAAATTGTGAAAAAAGTGACAGCAGAGCGACAAACCAAGCTTTCCTGGCATAAGCAAGAAAGATTATGGTTCAATATTGCATATCGGATTTCAAATAAGCTTTTTTAATCCAGAAGACCAAAGTGTTTTTGCTTTTCATTCAGCATTTAGCAGAGAAATAAACAAAGTCAAAATTATAAAATTGAATAAATACATACAGGAAATACAGTACTAATTTAATAATCTCACGCTAAATATATATGTTTTTTAATATTTTTCTTGTTTAATTCCGCTAAATCATGTATATTCAATTAAAAAAAAATTCATTTCTAATACAGGTGATATTTATTCAAATTTGTAAATAATATTTCAACTAAAAAAATATATTGCGAACAAAAATAAAAAAGAGTGACAGAAATAGATTCTTTATAAACTTTTTGTATCTCTGCAATGTATAGGATAATACATTAAACAAAAGAAAAACGTGGACAAACCGTTTGTGAACTATTTGCTTTTCGCTTGACGTTCAACAGAGAATTTCACGACGACTTCTAACTATGTCCATTCATCTTGGTCAAAGGTTCGCTCAATAATCGTCGGGAGAGGAGAGCCCGAAGAAAAAAAGACAGGCACAGCTTCGGACAGTTGTTTGACGAAAAGAAACTTCTGTACCAATATATCTCGAAATGGTTTTCTAATGGCTTCATGCTATTCAATGCCAGCCGTAATTTTGTTGGCTCTTGCTTAAAAGGAAATTCCTCACATCCGCCAACTTAAAGGTAATACATATCAAAAGTTTATTATATATAGAATTTGGATTTTTTAAAAAAGCTTTAGAAGTTTTTCTGGAAGAAAACATCGCAAAATGTTTAGTTGAAAAAAAATAACTGTATTGGTTTTTCAATATTTAAAGTAATCGTTATTGCCACCGCTTAAAATTTCTCTAAACAGGTAAAAAAATAGAAATCATTTATTGAAACCGTTTTAATAAAAATTTTATATTAAATATTTAACTATGAAGCAACGAATTCATGATTCGTGTATACAAAACTCATGATATTTATTCATTGAAATTCATGATTCTAATTCATTCAGAAATCGTGTTCATATTCCTTCACACAAACTCAACTCAAGACTGACAAACTGACTAATCTGTTTTTAGTTGAAAACAGCAAACTGACTCTATTCATGATATTTATTGATTTATTGAAATTCATTCGATTCACGGATATATAGTACTCCTCCCTGGCATAGTGACCTGATGGCCAATTGTCTAGCGCTCTGCCCTTTGGTACCACAGGCTTCACATTCGAATCCTTGATGTGGCATGGATGTTTGTGCATGATTCGGAATTCACGTTAAATTGTAAATCCTGGACTAATTAGTCTAAAGTGAGAAAAAAAAAGACAGTACAGAGCGACATGCCAAAACTTGCCTAGCATAGGCAAGAAAGCTCATGGTTCAATATTGCATATCGGAATTCAAATAACCTTTCGTAATCCAGAAGACCAAAGTGGTTTTTTTTTTCATTTGGCATTTATCAGAGAAATAAACAAAACCCGAACTATAAAATTGTAATAAATATATACAGAAAATACAATACTAATTCAGTAATCTCGCTCTAAATATATATATATATGTATTTATGAATTTTTTTCCTTTTTGAATTCCGCTAAATCATGTATATTCAATTAAAAAATTTCTAATATAGGAGATATTTATTCAAATTTTTAAATAACATTTCAACTAAAAAAAAATAGAGAGAGAACAAAGATAAAAAGGAGTGATAAAAATAGATTCTTTATAAACCTTTTGTATCTCTGTAATGCATAGGTTAATCCGTTAAACAAAAGAAAAACGTAGACAAACGGTTTGTGAACTATTTGCTTTTCGCTCCACGTTCAACAGAGAATTTCTGGACGACTTCTAACTATGTCCATCAATCTTGGTCAAAGGTCCGCTCAATAATCGTCCTGAGAGAAGAGCACAAAGAAAAAAGATAGACACAGTTTTGGACAGTTTGACGAAAAGAAACATCTATACCAAAATATCTCGAAATGGTTTTCTAATGGCTTCATGTTATTTAACGACAGCAGTAATTTTGTTGCTGAAAAGGGATTCTTTATCCACCAATTAAAACGTAATGTAAATCAAAGGGTTATTATGTATAGAATTTGGATTTTTTTAGAAATCTAGAAATTTTTACGGAAAAATCGTTGCGAAAAAAATTTAGTTGGAAAAAAAATTGCAATAAATGCATTGCTTTTCAATACGTTTATTGTCGCTTGATCTCTAAACAGGTTAAAAAATATAAGGTATTTATTGAAATCATTTTTAATGAAAATTTCATTTTAAGTAACCCAATAAAAAGCAATAAATTTATGATTCATGTTTTCAAAATTCATGATTATTGATTCATTGAAATTCATCATTCAAACTCATTCGAAATTCATATTCATATTTATTCACTCAAGATCAACTGAAGATCGACTCAATTCATGATATTGGTTCATTTAAATTCCTGATTTAAATTCAATCGATTTAAGGGCATATAGTACTTCTCCCTAGCATAGTGACCTGATGGCCAATTGGCTGTCGCTCTGGCTTTGGTACTATTGGCTTCAAATCCGAATTCTGGCGGTGGTATGGATATTTGTGAGTGGTTCGGAATTCACGTTAAACTGTAGGTCCTAGTCTAATTAGTCTAAAGTGCGCAAAAAATGGCAGTATAGAGCACAAACCAAACCTGCCTGGCATAGGCAAGAAAGCTTATGGTTCAATATTGCAGATCGGAATTCAAATAAGCTTTCTTAATCCAGAAGACCAAAGTGTTTTTTTTCCATTTGGCATTCAGCAGAGAAATAAACGCAGCGAATAATGGATAAAGACATTTTTAAGAATTAAGTCAGGAAATCAAATTGTTTTCACTAATTGAGAATTATTAATAATTTTAAAATTCACGACAATTACAACAAATGTTCATAAAAATTATCTACACAAGTTATTTTATTAGTTTTCATATTCATAGGAAAATTTATTTTTGCTTATTATATCTCGTCTATTTTTAGACGTGACCTGCATTTTGGAAAACTCTGCTTTAAACTGAAAACTATTGGTGAAAAGAACAAAAAAAAAAAAATTCTCTTAATTGGAAAATAAAAAATTAAATTAAATTTAAAAAAATCATTCTAATTGAAAATAAAAATTAAATTAAATTGAAAAATCATTCTAATTGGAATTTGGAATCTTATTTTAATTTAAAAAAACTTTCATTTAAATAAACACTTAAAGGTAGTCATGAATTTTACTATGAATAGTGGCCAAAAATAAATTAAATTAAAATATAGAATAAATAAAGTAAAACCAAAAATTCAAAATTCGTCTCCTTTTAATAAAGTGTAAAGTTTTGTTTTAAATAGAAGAGTTTTAATTTCCATAAATTTTCAACAACACAGTTTCATTAAGCTTTAAAATTTTTTTTCATAATTTATTATATCCATTATGGTTTTATATAGTAATCCATACGTTATTTTTAACAGAAAATAAGAAATTTTGTTTATCAGAATAAGAAATGCAAACATGTTAAACATTGTTAATGGTAAATACGCTAAACCAAATGAAAGGTTAAAAACATTTCGGTATTAAACTGATTCTTTTAAATAGGTTTTCGATTTTAAACATGAAAATATATCTGACGAAAAATTGAAAAGTGTAGTAATTCAAAATATAAATTACTTGGAAATAATTTAAAAAAATGTTCCATTCAATTCCATTCAAATATTTCTTTTTCACATTTTGCAGAACTAAAATTTGCTCTCGACAAATTAAACACCAATAATTAAATAAATCAAAATTTCATTAATAAATTTCTAAAAATACTTTATAAGAAGTTTTCTAGAAAATATTTAATCTGAACAATTATTCAATTTTCTGACTGAAAAGACAGATTTTTTTTTCCTCAATAACAAAGTAACTTCGAATAAATGGAATGCAAAGGCAGATTTTATTTCTTCAAAAGACTCTTTTAATTTTGTGGTTTGATGTTAAAATGCGAAAAGCAGACAGACAGAAATTGAACAATTAAGTATTCAATGAATATAATTATTCTATTTAGAAATTAAAAGAATCTTTAATAGCTTTTATTAAATAATACTTTTTTGAGACACTTTAATTTTATTAAATTAAATTTAATTCAATTCAAACAAAGTATTAGTAGAAAACTACAGTTTAAAGTATTTCTATTTACTTTTTTTCTTTTTGTTTTAGTTAAAAGGACTTCGAAATTCTTAATCGGCATTTTTTTTATTTACAAGAAAATATTTCTTTCATTGCAAATATGAAAAAAAAAAAAAAAAAAAAAACCATGTTTCTCAAAGAGATATTTAAAGAAGTAGTTTCAAAAGTTTTATCAAAAGTAAAGTTGAACTCCCAATAAAGTAAAACTGAATAAAGTAGAATTTTTAATCGCTAACCTTTTCAATTTTTCTTGTGAAGTCAGCATGTGTATCGAATTAGTAAATGTCAAATGCCAAAGTGTTAAAAAGTTTTTTTTGTTAGCTTACAAATTGATTGCAAGAAAAAGAATTAAATACTTTAAAAATATTACAAATCTGTTTTTATATCCTGAAAAAGATAAGTTTTTCGCAATTAGTTTTTCAATCTAGAAATGAAAAGTAATTCATTATTCAATGCTGCACAAAACCGGGCAATGTTTAAGTGCACAACTAGCATTGCTGAAAGGTTGATGTTCAGCTTCTGACGTAGTCTCTGCTTTTACAATCAAAGAGATTCGTTGGGTTTGGTGATAACCTGCCTATAAACGTCTCTCATTGGTGATCAGTTTGCCTGTTGGCAGTTTCTGTGTCTTTCCCATAAAAGGGCAGTTATCATATCGTCGGTGGGCTGTTTGCTTCATTTGCAAGTTGAATACGAAGCTGATCAATATTCAACTGATTTGATTATGTCGCTCTACCGTTATTATTATTTTTTGTTCACTTTAGAATAATTAGACCGGGACCTACAGTTTAACGTGGATTCCGAACCACTCACAAACACCCATGCCACCACCGGGATTCATTCCTGAATCCTGTTGTACCGAAGTCCAAATCTCAAAACAAGTTGGCCAGTGTTTTAAACGTACAACTTGTGAACTAGCAGTTAACGTGTGAATGAAGAAGGGATCCATTCCAATATTTTTTTGTGTAGAAATTAATAAAAAAAAACCCGAGAATGTTCCGTAACAGTAGTGATAGAATGGCAACAGTCGAATTTATTTGCTAAAAAAATTAACCTGGTCTCCTGCTGTGCTATTTACTGTATGCATAGTTCCCATATTTGCCAGTTTGATTCCCGCTGATAATAAGAGTTGTAGTCCCTATTTTGAAAAGCTTAGCTGTTGAATATTTGTTTTGTCTCATATTCCAAAATATAATATATAATTGTCTCACATTCCAGTTCAGTATGTCTGTTTTCAGCATGGAATATTTTTTCATCGCAGTTTATAAATAAAGGACGTTTAGTCTTAACATCCATCTTCTTCATTGGCACAACAGCCCCATAGTATGGGTCCAACACCGACTGCCTGCTGGCAGATTTCGAGACGATGTTTTCATTTAAATGGGGTAGAGTTACCAGCCCTGCGCTCAACAGTCATATTAGACCGGGAGCTACTGTTTACTGTGGATTCCGAACTACTACAAGCATCCATGGCACCTTTGGGATTCGAACCCGAAGCCTATGGTACAGAGCACTAGAGCGCTAGTCACTTGGGAATCAGGCCTATTCTTATAGGTATGTTTGTGGTGTGTTACATAGAAAAATTATATTTTAAAATAAAATAATTTTTCATTTATAAAATAAAAATTATTTTCTTTAATTTAATTAAAAAAAATTTGAAATGTTTTTATGAATAATAAATCTTTTTTAAAATGTATAATTTAGTAAAGAAATACTTTATTTTTGCATTTGCTGGATTATATGTACCTTTCCGTGTAATTTCAGAAGTATTGATATGATGACAATTCCTTCCTTATAAAACATATGTGAAGTGTATACGTGTATGAACATTTATGATAGCTAACAAAAACCGCAAGTCCCTGTTTTAAATTTTGAATAAATAGTTTTAGATTTTTATTTTTTGCCAATAAACATCTGTATTTTTATTTTTTATTCTGCAATTATTTTAAATTTACGTCTTTTGATTTGAGTTTGTAAATGTTATGTTTTAAGGAAACAGATTGAAAATAATTTGCCGTTTGAAAAAAGAAATAAAGAGAATAAAAGAAATAAAGAAATAAGAGAGATAATATAAGAAATCTTTCCATCTTTAGTAACGCCATATTTGATTTGATACTTTATCGTGTTACTAGTATATCAAATATGATATTATTTTCGTTGAATTGTAAGTAGGAATTTCATTTTGTAGTGTGTAAGTTGGGCAATCAGATTGTAACTGGGTGTAGTTAGATCGAGATACTTGAGGCACAAATTAGAAAACTCACAGCTTTATTGACACACGCACAAACACCACACGCATATAATTAGAGACATACGATCTTTAGCATATTTAAAGACAGATAATTATACATTCGTGGAAGGACTCCACTTCTAAGTTGAAAACCCGAAACTCGGCTAAGCGCAGGATGAGCGAAATGTACTTCTCCGAGTGAGAGTTTGTAGGTCAATTAATGGCATGGATGCGCTAAATATATTTCCTCTCGGGATGAAGATTATGAACTAAACGTTTCTCACCGAGAGCGCAGGTTGCCCTGTACTTCCTCTTAGATGAGAGTCTCGAGGCCTACTGACCATTTCTCTTGAAAGGCAAAAGAGTGCGCTCTTGTGTAGAAGGAAGCACGGTTACAATTTTAATATAAACTGAATAAAGTTTAACAAAATAACAAAAAAATTTCTTACTAATGTAATAAAATTAATAAAAATAATTTTAATTTAAACGTTAAAAATTTTTATAAGCTAATTATAAGATAAATATCATTGTTCTAATTACTAACATTTTTTAATAAAATAAGTAAGTTTAGTATTTATAAAAGTTTTGTTTTAGACAATTTGAAACATTATAAATAAAGATATTTGATATTCACTTAACCACAACAATAATCAATGCAAATGAATGAAGAATTTGTTAGAATAAAAGTGGTAACTTAGTATCAATTTCAGAAATTATTTTGTTAAACAGTTGTTTTACAAACTCAAGAAATTTGACTTAATTGATGAAAATAAATAAAAGATTGTTTAATTATCTGTGGCAACCTATAATTATGAAAATAAATACATTTAATTAATAAATATTTGGGTCACTTTCAGTTTAAAATGGAGTGAATGTAGTCTTCAAATATTCATTTTTATTAATGTTTTTCAATTACTTAATTAAAGTTTAATTAAGATTTTTGGAATTGTTTTCCAAGTACTGATACTTTTTTTTATTAAGTCAGCAAATAAAAGTTTGTTTATAATGAGGTTTAATTTTTCCTATTTAGAAATTGCCTCTTTTTTTTTATGGGGAGTACTTTTTTCGAAAAAATATGTGATTAAATAGCGTAAAAATGCATTAAATGTCTGCATACTTAATTATTTAAATGCATTTGGTTAGTTAATTAATTTGATTATTTATTAAGAAATTCAAGGAAGTTTTTAACAACATTATGTTATTTCCAAAGTAGTGCAAAAAAATTGCAATCAAATAAATATTTCATCCTATTATTTAAATAAAACAATAAATAATTTATAAAATAATGATTTTTATAAGCTTTTCAAATATTTTGTGTCCAAACATTATGATATTTATTTATTATTTTAATTTTAAATTTTGTTTTAAATACTGTTAATTAAAACTTTATTGGAACTACTTTACATATCTTAATAATAAAATAAAATAATTTCATATGTGAATAAAACCTTATTTACAATTTTTTTCTAAAATATCATTGCGTATAAATGATTTTTTAATGTAAATGATGTTTTAAAAATATGTTTCAATTAGTTTTGTATGAATTTTTAAAAACGCGCATTGTTACAAATTGCTGTATAAAAATATAAATCATGAAAAAGTAATTATAGTATATAGTATAAATAAAGTGCTTAACATAAAATCAAGGTTGCATATTCCATTTTAAAATTTGATTATAATGTGAGATTTAATTCACTTTGCGTGATGTGATAAATAGATGATCTGAACCATTTGATATTGTTAAAATATTTGTCAAAATCATTTTTACATATGCAGCTAACTCATTCCCTGGCACTACAGTCCAGGTTGGACAGTGGGCAACTGCCTACCAACAGATTTCGAGACAGGAGATAGGGTAGGGTTGTCAGCCCAACGCCCAATAATAAAAAAAAAACCTACACTTTAAAGTGGATTCCGAACCAATACAAACATTCATGGCAACACTGGGACTTGAACCCGAAACCTGAGACTCTTACATAAACAAGAAGGGAGCTTGATGGCCGAGTGACTAGCGCTGTCCCTCTCTGTGTCCCGGCGGTTCCATGCATGTTTGTAGTGGTTCGGAATCCACTTTAAAGCGTAGGTCTAGGTCTAATATGACTGTTAGGCGTAGGGCTGACAATCCTACCCCGTAAAAATTCAGCGTCACGGAGCCAAGTGAGACTTCTACCTACGGGTGCTCCATCACAACCTGCTCCCTCTTTCCCTCCGTCCATGAGACGACACGGGTTCTTGCTGTCTTCCAAGTGGGATAAGAAATAACACCATAAACAGGAATATATAGTAAATTACCAATATCTTAGCATTGCAACTTAGCCCAATGTTTAATGGTTTATTCAAGAAATAAAAAGATTGTTATAATATGTGTATCAAAAATTAATACATGATTTTTTTTAAATGATAATTATAATTATTAATTTTTAATGTATTATTGGTTGAAATTATTTTATTGTTTAATGGCAATGACATTACTGTAACAATATTTTTACTATACGCATTTTAATATTTTTCATTTAAAAAAAAAAGTAATTTTAATTAAATGAAGAAGAAATGGGGATATAATTTTCTCAGCTTAATTAATTGTGTTGAACATAAAAATTAATAAAGGCATAAAAAAAAAAAAAAAAAAAAAAAAAAAAAAACGCAAATGCATTTCAGAATTCACGTCTCAGTGCTTTTAAAAATGTTCAATAATACAAAACGTAAATGATTTATAAATCATTTAATCTGCAAACTTTCCGAAGAGAAAAAAAAATGCTCATACTGCACAGATAAAAAATATTTCATAAAAATTAGTAGAACAAGTATTAAATTTGTAAGAGCAACAGACTGAAAAAAAAAGGATAAGAACATGTCACCTCATATTTTTATTTAGCTAATATGAACAATTAACTCAGTTAAAAAAAACTGGTCTAGATTGGAAAAAGTAATTAGATTGAGTGAAAAATTAATGAGTTAATTAAAACGGGATTTTTCTATCCCTCTGAGCTCGAGAAAGTATTACCACGAACTCTATATGGAGTCGCTGTTCCGCTAAATTAAAATGACAATGTTTTTATTTTTTCTTATTTCTTAGAAATATTACTCTAACAAGAACTGTGCTGCTATAGCTGCTATAAGAATTAAAGATTTAATGATCTTCCATAGCATATTTTTATGACAGGGGAATAAAAAATAATAGATTTCAGTGTTTCATTAATTGAATATTGTGTTCTTTTCCTCATTGGTGCACACGTCTCACGGTGGGCCAAGGCCATCTGTCTACTAGCCAATTTTGATGCTTTCTTTTTTTGGGGTAGGGTTGTCAGCCCTACACTCTATAGTCATATTATATCACGACCTATGGTTTAAAATGGATTATGAACCACTGCAAACATTCGTGGAATTTTCGGGGTTCAAACCCGAAACCTGTGGTTCCGAGCGCCAGTCACTCGGCCATCAGGCTTCGAATATTGGGTTGTCTTTCTACAATTAAATCTTATGAAATTAATCTGATTTTGGAAATTTCCTTATTAAAGTCAACAATACTCAAAATATTTTGAAAGATATCATTATAAGATATTGTTTGAAAGATAGTTATATCATATTGGAACTGATCACAGCCAATTTTACTGGCCATGTTGTCAACATGAAGCCAAATAACATTTGCAGTGATGTGCATCTACTCGTCTATCATTCTGCGCATGTGCAAAACTCTTTCTTCTTGATAGCAAATTTTCAGACTTCTTGTTAAATTCAGGGTGATATAAGAATAGCTAAGTATGATCTTAGCCTTCAACTTTCATGGTCTGTGAACTCTGGTGTAATACACGTGCAATTGTTGCCTTGCTAGAGAAGTTACGGAGACTGTCTACAAACAGCCTCCCTTTAAATGTAGAAAGCCCACGTAGGAGACGATGTGGTTGTTTGGGATAGGGATATACTTCCCAGCCCTAATCCGAGTGTTGATTTGCACCTAGGATCAAACGCCAGTCTTCTAAATACACTCTCATACAGTTACACTTTGTATGAGACATATACTGTGAGTTACACTGGACTTTGGGCACAGCCTGGATGATGCGCATCTGTGAGCTTTCTGGTGTCGCAAGAACGTGGAACATTGGCATAATAACAAAAGTGTGATTATCTGACTATATTTCACATAGCTTATTGTTCAAAATCCAGTTTTCCCTCATTTGAGATTTTTTAGAAGTGTCTTTGAGTGTTTATAGACTGAATTATTCCATATAATGCAGCTTCTATAGAGTTTTCTCAAAAATAGACGGACTTGGTCATGTATTAAACTGTAGCAGCGTTTGGTCCTTGCTTTTGAAGAGATTAGTGGTGGCCAGGCATCTTACATGCCAGTGATTCTTCGAAGATAGTTTGAAAGCATAGTTGATAGTTGATGGCATTGTATCTCTAAGAATTGTTTATTCCTTAAAAATACCATACCAATCGAATGACAAATGACATGCAACAAATAACATGATGAATTTTTCAAGTGTTTTAATATATGCTTTAATTTGTATATTTATTGGATGAGTTAATACTTATTATAAATTTTTATAAATAAATCTTAATTAAAAGTCAACTAATAAGTAGATATATTAATTTAATGCTCTAAAAGATAAAGAGATCTATAGATATCTAAAGATTTTTCTCAATTGTTCATGCGGAAGTAAGTATTCTGTACTAGTAATAAAACTAAAGGATAGATTAGTAATTAAAAGATTGATTTTCGCAATTAGGGATTTATGGTGACCATAATTACAAAGTCTGATAATCACGAACTCCCACGTGTCCTTTGAAATCGCAGTTTCTTTCAGTGCATTTTAAATTAAATAATCAGCGTGCTGCACTCGCATTGTTTCCATCTATCAGAACAGGGCCCGTTATTAAAACGCATCTACCTAAAAGCAATATCCTCGGCCAGCAGTTTGAGCGATCCTTTAAATTACAGCTCCAACGTAAAGCCTCCTAGTGCATGAAGCATCTCGGGACCCTGTGGATCTTCTGGGGGGACCACGCTGCGCTGAAATGAGTGAATTTCATTAGGGATATCGTTGCAACCTCGTGCCACACATAAATGCGCCATGCTTTGGGGACATTCAAAAGGACAAAATATTCCGGCAGGCTTTAAAGTTGGCAGTTGTTTATGACACCAACAAACATATTATGTACGTGGAAAGTACATTTCAAGATTTTTAATTTTGGTGAGTAGGCTGATGGGAAAATTTAATGAGAGTAAGATAAGACATATTTAACTATCTCTATTTATCAATCGTTTAATCACTCTACATATCTATATATATCTATATATATACCTGTATACGCAATTTATGAATTTTTTATATATCTATATGGATGTATACGCTGTTCCAGTTTAACAAAAAATTATAACACTTAGGGAAGTTTTTTTTTTTAAATTTATCTTTTCGTTCCAAAACTTAGTAAAAAAATTCCGAAACATTTTTAATTATTTTTTTTGATTTAATGAAGCCTTTTTTTATTAACATTTTTATTATTATGTTTGCCCCATTAATCTTAAAAATTCACCGGCCCATTTGTTGAATTATTGTAACAAATATATATATATATATATATAAAACAGGGTGATTATAATTAAAGTCCTTTCAAAATGCTGCAAAAAATAAATAAAAAAAAAAAATAACCACTCGTCCCAATCAGTTCAAATTTGAACTAAAGATATTTGGAGAAGGGGGAAACGGTACGGCATCAAAAAAAGTTCCAAAGTGTATTAATAGATGGCGCTGTAAGCGGCATAAAGAAAGTGAATTCGGCTGGCAGTGATATTTTTAATAGAAACTGCAACGTATTTGGCATGAATTGCACATTAAACCAACTGTAGTGTTCAATGTGTTTGTTTCTTTCGGTTTCTTGACGGAAAAAATAATTTGAATTTGTAATTTGAGAATTTGTGAAACTGTGAGTACTATTTTTATTATTTTCGAGTAACAATATCAGTTATTACGGTTGGCCTTATTTTTAGATGTTCAAGATTTCAATGTCACATATGAGTAATGAAACTGAATATTTATTGATAATATATGCAGATTTTTGTTCAAACAATTTGCTGTCTTTACTAAAGGGTTAAATATGACCATTTGATAATTATTTGAAAATTTGTAGGTTCAATAAAACTTTTTAATTCGTTTTATTTAATTCAAAATTTAATTGGACATTGTTACTCGTAAATTTCTATAAATTAGTTACGTTAATTAATTACTTAATTGAGCATTTTTAGAGATTTGTCTTTCAAATATAGTATCTCTGTGATTTCAATTACGAAAATGCGGCTAAATATCAAAACGAAAATGCAGCTATTTTTTTCTGAAACAAATTCCTTACTCCCGACAAAAACAATGGAAAATACTTTCGTTTTTACAAATAAAAAATTCAAGTACTTTATTTCTTTCCGAAATAAGAGGTACTTTTTTTTACTTCGAAAGCATCATTTCTTTTAAGACTAATATAATTAAGTATCTGTCCTATGTTCTTTCTTTGGATAAAACATTATTCTTATTTTCATGAAGACTATTACCGGTAAAATTACTATTATTTACGTTGGATTGAAAAGGCATTGTCTTATTTACTTACAATTTCTCAGCGAAATGTTAATCTTGTTTTGGGTTTATTTCTTTTCTACACAAATCAAATTTTATTATTTATAGATCACAATCACAGTTATTGAGTTAGTCATCATGTTTGCTTTTCGCATAAGTGGAATTTTAGATAGCAATTTTTAGGATGGATGATGTTTGCCGGCGCCTGATAGTCGAGTGTCTAGAACTTCTGGCGCTTGGTGCCACCGGATTTCAGTTCCGGCGGTGCCTGGATGTTTGTAGTGGTTCGGAAACCACTTTTCACCTTAGGTAACGGGCTAAAATGGCTGTACAGCATTTTTCGTAGGGCTAACTACCCTACCCCGAAAAAAGAAAGTATCTACTGTCTCGAAATCTACCAGTAGGCAGACTGACTTAGAACACCTTGGAGCTGCTCGCCACTGATGATGTTGAAACAATTTTTAGGATAATGTCTGTCGGCGCCTGATGGTCGAGTGTCTAGAAGCTCTGGCGCTCGGTGCCGCCGGATTCGAGTTCCGGCGGTGCCATGGATGTTTGTAGCGGTTCGGAATCCACTTTAAACCGTAGGTCCCTGTCTAATATGGCTGTAGAGTGTAGGGCTGACAACCCAACAAGGTAAAATTCAAATATCTCATGTCTCGAATTCTGCCAGTTGGCAGACGGTCTTGGCCCACCATGGGGCTGATGATGTTGGGGATGATGAAATTATTTTTAGAATGGATAATGATTATATACTCCTGATGACGTCTAGAAGTTCTGGTGCTGTTTGCCACAGGTTTCGGATTCGAATCCCGGAGGTGCCATAAATGTTTGTAGTCGTTCGGAATCCATTTTAAACAGTAACTCCCGGTCTCATATGACTGTAAAGCGTCACAGAGCCGAATCAGACTTCTCACCCACATCATTACCAAACTGTATAGGGTCAGGTCAGCTCTAGGCACAGGTGGAGTAGTGGTAGTTTGCAGGTTTTCTCCCATACGATACACAAATACAGGACTTTGCATCCTGAAAGTTCTCCAGCAAAGTGCTGTTCGGCTATTTGTTACATACTTGAGTCCCATCAACGTTTCACTCTCAGCTTTCTAACTGGTAGGATGGTTACAATTCTAGGTACGAGAGGAGAAAGAAAAAGATACTTATTCTTGGTCAGCAAGATCGCCAGACCTTTCGTCAGTTAAACAAGTTTTGGAACGAGTGAGCCACCAGATTTGAGTATCTCAAAATGGGGACGAGTTCTTTTAACTGTATGATATTTTTGTAACATAGGCATTCCCTAAAATTAACGAGATTGAAGGCAGAGATTTTTGAGAAACGACCCATTTTTTCTTCCAATTTGAAATATTGAAAAAATTGTGTTGTTTATTTTAAATAACTTTCCTCGGGAACTGATTTTTAGCCATGTGAAATTAGGAGTCATGCATTCAGCTATATTACAAGCATACTAGTAGGAATACAAGGTTGAATGTGGGAATATTTTTCATCATTTTTCATACTAGATAGATTTCAAGTTGACTTGGAGATAACTGAGGGCAGATCGTCTCGATTGGCGATGCGACATACCTATACATATTGTTGCTATCTTCATCGAATATTCTCATTTCTGATAGCAATGGTTGATAGAATAGACTAGAATCCAGATAGGAAGAACAGAATTAAAGTCCATTCACTTGCAAGACTGTTAAATTTATAATTTTGCAATTATGCTTTGACGCTGGCATATATTCATATTTTATTTATTGTTATCTTTTTCGAAAGAAAAAGATGGGAAAAATGTTCTCTTTCAATTCGTTTGGAAGAAAAAAATACACAAATTAAATTATCTAACCTATAAATAAAACTGCTAAGTAATAAAATGCTTTAATTTCAGCTTTACGCTTAGCTGAAACTATTTACACTCCATTTCATTTCGACAAAATTGCAAGTTTTCAAAAACTCACTTTTCTTGAACAAAAACTGATCCAGACAAATAAATTAATGCTAGAATAATAACATTTGCAGAACAAAATGACAATTCGGTTAAAAGCTTTTTAATCACTTTTTCCGATTCCGGAAAAATTAATTCGGGCCAGGTAAAGAGCGACGAACGAAAGAAAAAAAATTGAACGAACCGAAAGCCACAAAGATTTTGTTCTAAAAGAATGAAATTTTTTTTATAACAGCAAAGGTAAGGGAAAAACATACAATGCTGTTTTCTTTTTTAAAGAAACTCATAATGATGTTGTGGCGTGAAAGCGCATTGTATTTTAGGAGCGCAAAGGTTTTTGTTCTTTGTTTTTCAAAATAGAAATTCAAGCGCACTAGTAGAAAGGCTTTGATTTCTATGCGTTTCACACGTAAAAGAATAAAAAAATTCTAAGGTGAAAAACTATTTTCTAAACCCCCATTCTCCCTTTTATGCTCAGTCCCTTTTTTTTATTTGAAAACCAGAGAAAAAGACTTTTATGTTTTAGTATTACGTTATGAAGAAGTTTATACAAAGATAATGTCTTAGACATCAAAGAAAAACAATGTTGACATGAACACAGCTCAGCACAGTTTACATTGTTATGAGCACAGCTACAATATTTATAACGTAGGTATTATATTTTAATGACATTGTTACACTGCTATTTAATAACATGATTACAGTGTTAATTAATAAGATTACCTGTTATACCTGTTAATTAATAACATGATTACACAGTCTACAATAATATCTATTTTCACAAGTATATCATTCTGAAGCTATATTTAATGGACATAATAAAACACAAATAATAAATTTTCGTAATAAATATAATAAATACATTAGTAATGAATCTGAATAATAATTGTAATAATTACACAAATAATGAATCTGAATAATAAATGAATAAATATGCGAATTATAAATCTGAATAATAAATGTAATAAATATACGAATAATAAATGTGAATAACAAATGTAATAAATACACAAATAATAGTCCTTATAATAAATGTAATAAATACACGAATAATAAATGTAAAGAATCTGTAAAAAATAATATTTTTAGCCATAGTATTTTAATAAAAAGTACTTGTATTGTTTATTATATCATTTTAATAAACGAATTGAAAGTCCATAACTTAATGTCAATTATTGGATTTTTTTCTCATTTACAAATTTCAGACGCTTGAATATTAAATGTATTACCATATAGGCATAAATTCAGTGCTTTAATGTAAAAATAAATGGACTTGTTTACATGATTACATAACTGATTATTTATTCATAGATAAATACGTAACAAAATTAAAACATAACAATTTTTATGTATTAATTTAAAAAAAATGTAAGTTATAAATTTATCTAATCTAAAAGTTCAGGAAATTGAATTTAGTGTAGTTTAATACGAATGCGTCAAACTGAGATTGCATTTATGCATTTATAAATTGCACTAAAAAAAATTTAAAACTCCATTCTATTTTTCAAAGTATAAACAGATTGTATTTTATAATATTTGTAATTTAAAATTAAACAAGTATTATGATCAGCTTGCTTTGTTTAAAAAAAATATGTAATATGTACGTAATTGAAAATGTGAATGTGTGCTGAATTTAGAAGCTTCGTTTGGTAAAATTTTTCCAAAATAGTATAGTGTACCGCTCTGGCTCTGAGTGCCACAAAGTTATGGCGGTGCCATGAATGCTTGTAGTGGTTCGGAATCCACTTTAAATTGTATTTTCGGTCTAATATGACTGCAGGACGTTGGGTGAAGGGTTGTCGCAGCCCTACATCGTAAAAAGAAAACATCTCATGTTTAGAAATCTGTCAGTAGGCAGAGAGCTTTGGCTCACCATGGGGTTGTTGACTATTGAAGATTGGTTTGGTTTGTCGTTCTACTGTCATTTTGTGTACACTTTGGGTTAATTAGACCGGGATCTACAGTTTAACGTGGATTCCGAACCACCAACAAGTATCCATACCACCGCCAACGAAATTGAAGAAGAAAAAGATCCTGTTCATATGCGATAGGAACATTTAAAGATTTTATTAGAATGACTTCTTAAAAGTATCATCAATTTTTTTAAACTTTCAAATATGGGCATCACATTTTAACAGTTTAAAATATTAATACACGATTTAATAAATATATTTACATAAAAATGTGATGCATTTGTCTAAAAAAACTAATAATACTTTTTATTTTTATTTTATTTTTTATTAATAAAATAAATTATATAAACATAAACCAATAGGCAGTTGGTCTTGGTCAACATGGTGCTGTTGCGCAATTGAAGAAGTATAGCGTACAAAAAAAAAAAGACAAAAGGACGTTATTAACGTTAATTTTCGTTAATTTGCGTTATTCTTTGCAAAATTAATGTCATTTATTAATATTTTTTCTCCAAAGTAACATCTTCTTGTATGTATCTCTTCTTAAAGGTGGTTATATAAAAGAATATGAATAAATAGGACCAATATGCTTTATAATAGTTACTATATAATAATCAGTTAGTGCCACTAACACCTTAGACAGCGTATTAATATTAATTTAAATCTACATTGCTTTTTTAATTCCTAAAATTTTTCCAACCATTCATTTCGCATGTTTGCAAAACTTTTCCACATGTTAAACATAGGCATTGTTAATGTTGTTTGTTTAACATAAATGTTTGACTTATCTTAAAAAATCAAATCAAATAAATGCAAGTCGTGGAATTTAATAAGCATTAAGACGAAACTAAATTAACATTTAATGCTACATCAGTTAAAGGAATATCGAAAAAACAACAACATATGATTCAAATTTAATTTTCTGGCAAAATTAACGAGCTGAACCGATTTTTAGTTAACGAACTGAATCAGTTGAACCGAACGATTCCGTTCACTATATTTCAAAGCATTCAATTCAATTCAACTCAATTTCTCAATTTTAGTTATATTTAAAAACACAATTATCTCGATTTCTAAGCACCACATCTGAATCAATATTGACCGAGTCATAAAATATTTTTGTTCGAGTTAAACTGAGTATCTGTAGTACTTGAGGCAAGTTTTCCTGAAATAGAATTAAAAAGTAAAGAAACAAGAAAGCTGGATCTTTTATTATGAGATTCGTTCGTGTGTATTCAAAACCGTTCGTGCCTCATCTATGTACAAATAGCCGTGTGAGCAAATACCGATTCACGTGTGACCTTTTATGCAGAAGAAAAGAAGGTATTTTTCGTTGTGCGGGATTCTGGTATTCCAAATAACAGATTTTTATAGAAGAATCCTGTGTTGACGCAGGTAATATCTCGGAATTCAAGCTACTTTTCCCCCGTCGTGAATCTTTTTTGCTCCAGCGGCGTATTTTTATTGCCCAGAAGTGCTTTTGGATTCTTATATAACTTTATGTGTCAGAAGCAAGTAGCGCCTTGTTTGTTGACTCACAGACAGCTAGATTTCAAATGTCGATTTGTACATTGTCTATAAATGTTGTTAAACAGCTTCGAAAGAGCGTTTCGACATTTCAATGAAAAAAAAACCGAGCAGACTCGATGGCGTTTGTGAGGTTAAACATCTTGCCTCGTGAGTCGGACTACCTGAAGGGGGTTTTCAGGGTTTTCGTCCATACCTTACACAAATGTCCTCCCGGAAGGCACTGCCCACCTTCTGCAGCTACACGGAACCAAGTCAGAACTCTACCTACGTGTGCTCCATCCCAATAGAAATTGCGCCTTTCCATCCATGAGTAGGCTACTCATGGGATGACAGTCCCTCACTGCAGGGCATTGAGGATTAGACATAATATACACTCATGTCCATAAATTAAGGATAATGAAGTTCAGGCAAAGAAAGAGACAGAAGCAAAACAAATTTGATTTATTTGTAAAGTCTATTTATTAAACAAAAGGTAAAGAGCAAAAAAGATGCTATATGTTTGACATAATTAATAAAAATTGCGATTTTTACTCCCTGGAGCAAATTTAAAAAAAAGAACCTATTTTCAAAAAACAGTATAACATGGTTAGTATGATGGTTAATATGGAGTATGTCTCCCGGACGATGCAATACAGGCCTTACAACGCCTAAGCATGCTGAGTATCAAATTATCAATCTGATCATGGGGGATATTACACCACTCATCAAGCAAATGCCCTCAGAAGTTCCGGTTGACAGGTGGGAGGGGGTTGATGGGCTGCAATTCGTCGGCCAAGCATATCCCACACATGCTCTATTGGATTCAAGTGCGGTGAGTATGCTGGTCAATCCATACGGGTGATATCCTCCAATTGAAGGCATTCGTCTACAATATTTGCACGGTGAGGACGGGCGTTGTCATCCATAAACAGAAATTCAGCACCCATGGCGTCCCGAAACAAACGTACATGTTGTTCAAAAATGACATCCCGATAGATGTGGCCTGTCATCGTTACACTCTGAACATGCAGGTCAGTTCTGGAACCAAGAATAATTCCTCCCCAAACGAGCCATCCTGCACCACCATAACGGTGTCGTTCAATGGTGTTCTCTTGGTGGTAACGGGTACCTGGCGCTCTCCATATGAAAGTCCGGCGAAAATCAGACTGCAAACTAAACCTGGACTCTTCGGAAAACATCACACAAGACCACTATTGCGGTGTCCACAATGCATGCTCTCTACTCCAGGTTAATCGCAGGCGACAATGAGTTGCGGTAAGTGGAACACATCTGACTGGCCTACGAGCATATAGACCAATGTGCCCTAAGCGTCTGTAGACGGTCTGCCTTGAAACTGTCGTACCGGTAGCTGAAGAGAGCTGACGAGACAGGTCTGATGCTGTGCTCCGTCTGTTTCTTTTGGCAGTAACTGCTAAATACCGGTCCTCATTCGGCTATGTAACTAGGGGAAGACCTGTGCTGTAACATCTACTCCCATTACCATCATCTGGGAATCGTTGCCAAAGCCTGGAGATGACACTCTGGGCGATTCCAAGTTCCTCGGATACTTCCAGCTGGGTACGTCCACATTCCAGTCGCCCGATAATTCTACCACGTAAAAAATCATCCAAATGCTTCCTTTGTGCCATAACTATGCGGTTATTGCACTGAAATTCTTTTAAAGCGCTTGTGAACAATTTTACTTCTTTGCCACCATTCCTTATATACCCCTCTCTTACACTCTCGTCATTGTGATGTACTATCCGCGCCATCTGGTGTTCCTGTAATTTGCATGTTCTTCTTCAAGATGTGTGTGATAATTCTACAGGTGAAATTTTTATTTTAGAGTTCAATTTCTGTGTGATTCTGAATTATCCTTAATTTATGGACATGAGTGTAAACAATTAGTCTGTTGTTTAAAATTATACTTGTTTTTATTATAGAAAACTCGTAATCTTTCCGAAACTGTAAATTTCAACCTCAATTCCTTACTCAAGGGTAAAACCGCAGAATGGGGGTCGTTGGGATCTGGCGTCAAAAAATCTTTTCGAGAAAAGTATGGAAAGGAAAGTGTAGCGATTGTAAGAGAAGTCGATTGCAAGCAGTACAAGAAATTCGGGTACCACATTTGGCGACTTAAGGCTTATTTCGCGCCACAAAAAGTCGCCAAACTCTAACGGCCCCTATTTTGCGATTTGGCCTTAATTATTTTAATAGAATGCATAATAAACTCACATAAATATTCCAAAAAAAAACAAAAAAACTTAGCTAATTAGATTAACTTTTAGTGAAAGAAGGATATCCCCTTAGTCCATGACTAAAAAATATATAAGATATTTTTGTAAATTTTTGTAAGCTGACAACAGCACTAAAAATATACCAAATGTTGTCAAGAAATTCACATTTTGCATTCAAGAGAAGTATGAAATAGTGGAAAGGGAAATTTATTTGATTCATAAATTGTACGTTGAGGTTTCGTTGAGAAACTGCTTTTGAACTACGTAAATACTTTGTTCGCTCTCATGCAGTTCCCTGGGGATATAAATACCTTACTTCCGCCGCGAAAAATGGTTTCTTTGCTTGCTTCACGGAGAATAAAATCTCCAAGGTCATTCCTGCATCACATGAAAGATAAATGTTGACATAAAAATACTAAAAAATGACTTTTGTAAGTTGTGTGGTATATACATTGTTTAAATGTCAATTTTATATTATAACTATTTAACATTATCGTTTATTCAACTGAGATTGTAACTTATTTTATTTAATTAAATTATTAATTTTTACTTTATTATTATTACGCAAAATTATTAAAAATTTCGAAATCGATGGATGGCAATTACAGACCCTTAATCTGATTTGTAATTTAAAGATACTTTCTAAACTAAAGATACTTAAAAATTAAAGATATAAAATTAGATACTTACTAAATTAAAGATACTCGTGCTCACAAAAAAGACATAAGCAGATCTAGATATGGTATAATTGTTAATGAATAATAAAAATTGTATCATTGGTGGAAAAGTCAGAATTTTATGCTTTATTTTTTTGTTAGAAACTTTTTTCCTGAAATATTAGATAAATTATTAGGTATAATAGAAATTTTTAGAATTTTAAATAAGTTTTTATCAAATCATATAAAAAAACTTATTTAAATTTCTAAGTGGAATAAGAAATATATCTGTTGTGTTTATCGCATTTGTTTTGAATGCACCATATTAAATATTCATATCCAGGTTTTTTTCAACTAAAAATAAAATTTCATATAAAGAATGGAAGAAAAAGGAGGAGAGAAAAAGCTTTTTCACAACACTTCAACAATAATTTTGTCAAACTAGATTAAAAAAAAAAATTTTTTTTTACGAAACTAATAGTGGAAAGTTTAGTGACTATATAGGTGCTATGAAAGTTTAGAAATAAATAAAAATGTTAAGTTAAATCTTTTTATTCTTTATTTTTATTCGTTTGTAGTTACTTCTGGAACTAGACTAATATTTAAAAAAAAATCATATTTTTAATTTCCTGAAAAATGCTAGTGAATAATATTTTAAAAATAAATGTAAAAAAAAAATGTAAAAAAAATGATGGTATCGTGAGATAAGAGTTTAATTAGTACTATGAACACACTTGTAATTTAACATGTTTGTATCCGAAATAAATCCACCTTATAAAAATTAATTCATTCCATTCTTCAACTTCCCGAAAAAAAAACCATTCTAATTTTTTTATAATACTATATTTAAAATGATTAAATGTTGTATTCAAATCAAACATCTACATACATATAAAAGAGAATTTTGTAAGAAAGAAACGCACGCAATCGAAGGCGATTAAGCTGTGGTGTTAATTATTCTTTCACTTTACTTTTGCGCAACTTAATTTTTTTCTTCCCTAGCTTTTTTTTCTACACTTTTACCTGTTTCACCCGCACATCTTTTCAATAAAACCTTGTTCAGGGTTTGGTTTGTGGCTCTGTTGTCATTTTGTGCACACTTTAGGCTAATCAGACCGAGATCTACAATTAAACGTGGATTCCGAATCACTAACAAATGTCCATTCCACCGCCAGAATTCGAACCTGAAGACTGTGGTGCCAAAGGCCAGAGGGTGTAGTCAATTGATCATCAGGTTGCGTGCCTCTCCAACGAGCTTTGTTTCTAATAATGGTGTAAATAAAACATTTTCCGGTTACGGGGCTAGCTGTCATTTGTTAATTGTTTATTATGTTCATTTGGGAGGAGATGAGATAATTAACTGTTGTAAATTTGAACTGAGGAATCCCTTTTTATCTTTTTCTGTCACTGAGTCTGAATCAGGTGCAAGATATGTTTGAAAAAGAGTTTCTGGATATCTTTCTTATTATTCATGCAAGACTAGGAATCTCAGCGAAAATGTAGTTGTGGAGTGAAAGAAGCAGCTCATATATTAGTTAAAATCTCAAGGCAGAAAATCGACCCTGTGATGACTTATATCTCAAAAAGCTAATAAAAAGTTGAATGTGTTGCAACTCTTATCTCAAAAAAACTTATACGTTGGAATAACGAAACTCCTCAAAAACTAGTATGTTGGAATACTAATATATAGGAAAAACTAGTATATTAGAATACTCGTATATAAAAAAACTAGTATGTTGGCACTTACTTACCTATTACTGTATCTATATATGCGAAGACTGTATAGGGCCGGAGTGGTCTGGTGGATAGCGCACTAAGTTTCCAAATTAAAGGATTCTGTTCGCGATCTCACAACGTCACATTGAATGCTTCCGTTCCTACGATGAGGATAAATCCTTTGGCTACAATGCACTTCCATTGGGCTTGAAGATGGGGAGGGGAGTTGAAGAATATTATTTCCAAATTACAGTAATAATTCGTTCAATTTGTTAGAGAGCATCCGTTCCATATTATAGTAATAACTCATTCAATTTGTTACGGAGTATTCGTTGCAAATTATAGTAACAATGTGTTCAACTTGTTACGTAATTTTCGTTCCAAATTTAATAAAAATTCGTTTAATTTGTTACGGAATATTCGCCCCAAATTAAATTTGCAAAATGTCGGGTAATGCAGAAAAACGGTCGGGTACCCCATATTAACCGTCGTAGTGACAATAGATATCAATTCAAAATATAAGCCATCGGAAAACAATAACAAATCACACTATAAATTAAATGAATTGGTTTATAAATACATATATTGAATTTTATAACGAAATAATGTCTTTTAAATTAATTATTTCTTGTATTTTTGGTGTAGTAAAGAGTATCTAGAATATTATATGAAAATTTAAAAAAAAAACTTATAATTAATGATGGAAAAAAGTTTCAATTAATAACATAGCTAAGATGAATCAAATTTCCCAAACTATCTTTTAATAAGCGTGTTTTGTTGGAACCAACTGGTGAAAGAAATCTTGACAAGCGAATAAACTATAACTTCCAATACCAAAACATTTAAGAAAAAGAAAGAAATAACGAAACAACTTTTATTTCAAAACAAAAAGAGAATTCCATTAATTCTTTATACTTTTAGCTCGTTAAAGCAAGCGCACGCAACCGCCATGCACGGAAGTAACAATTTCTCTGATGCAAATTTATATTTCTTATTTCAAGAACACTTATTCCTCGAGCCGCTATTTATTCTCATGCGGCAACAATAGAATCGTAATTGTTTTATTAAAGAATACGCTGATTTATTTTTTTTACATTAATTGACATTTAAAATAAATGTAAAATTAAAACTTTTTTTCTTCGATTTTCCTCTTCTTGTTGAGTATTCATACATCTTAGGTTATTTACATATTTTTATCTTTTTAAAGTTAAGCAGAAATTACTTCATAAAAATTGTATATGGTAACCATATTTCCTCCTACATGTTGGCAAGAGCGTCCCCTTTTGGCGTTCAGGAGAAACGATTAGTCTGCCTCGAGACTCTCACTCCAGAGTAAGTACAACACAACCTAAGCTCCTGTTGAGAAATGTTTAGTTTATAGCCTCTCATCCCGAGAGCATTAGTTAGCCTATAGACACACACCCTGAGGGGAATATTTTTCACCCATCCTTGTGAATAGCCGAGTATAATTCTCCTCCTTCCCTGTGGCATTTAAGAGAAACTGCCAGTTGGCCTACAGGCTGTCACCCGGATATTTCGCACACTCTGAGCGTAGCCGAGTATCTGGTTTACTATTTAGAAGCGAAGTCCTTTTACGAATCTCTAATTATATGTCTTTTAATGCATTCAATATCGTATGTCACTAATTGTACGTGTGTGGTTTAAATAAATAGAGCTGTGAGTTCTCCAACCTTACAATTTCGTTGTCAAACCTACACACTATAATATTGGACATCAGCAAATTGAAATTTAAAAGAGTACGATTGAAAGACATTGAAGTAGAATTTCACAGTGTGAACGAGGAATACCATATTTAACATAAAATGCATAAATGTTATGCATAAAATGCTTCAATATCTTATAAAATATTTTTTTTGTGGCAGTTTTTGCATAAGTATCTTTTTATGAGTTAAAGAAACAACAACAAAGAATGAGAATTTGAAGAATGGGCAGGAAAACGCAATGTGATTGTTCAGCACCACCATCACGTCTTGGAGCTTGTTGTCGCAGGTGTGAGTTAAGTGACGCCGCTATTGCATGGAGTGCCAAATATGGAAAGGGCGGCTGAACAGGGTTTCTTGAGGAAAAGCACTTTTGCTTATGCAAAATGGCTCTCTATCATCTATTCTATTCTCAAAATACTACTTTTTTCTCTGGTGTACTTCTTACCGAAATTTTATAAAGAAAAACGGGTGCCACCATGTTCGACATATATTGATGTTATACGAAGGATCCGAAAATGTGGAATATAAGGCTATCGAATTTGAATATATTTTACAAGTATATTGATTACAATGTTCCCCGTTTTCTCCATCGTATTCTATTGTTCGAAAAAAACATGATTTTTTGATGGGTATGTTGATGAATTATTTCTGTTTCGATTTCTTTTTTTTTTTTTTTTTTTTTTTTTTGTAAATAAACCTATATTAAATTTTACTTTCAGTATGTATTAATTGTTTTTAATCGAATTCTGAGAAAAAAATGTCTGAAAGTAGTTAAATTAAACTATTTTATACTATGTTATTTTAACTTAATGATAATTATGATGTGCAATAAGTTGTTTTAATTTAATATGATGAAAAATAAACAGCACTTTAATTTTTTTATTTGAAAAAGAAATTAATTAAAGTATTTTTTTTTTAATAATATACATGCCTTGTCTATATTATTAAAAAATATTTTCGTTAATTTCAAAAAAATAAAAAATAATATATAAATATTTTTAAAATAATATATAATATATTTTTAAAAAAAATCATATATAATATATAAAAATAATATATTTAAAAAATATTAAATATTTAAAAAAGATATTAAAAATTTAAAAATATATAAGTATTTAAAAAAGATATTAAATATTTAAAAAAATATGTAAGTATTTAAAAAGTGTTAAATATTTAAAAACAGATATTAAACATTTAAAAAAATATATAAATATTTAAAAAATCTATTAAATATTTAAAAAAATATATAAATATTTAAAAAATCTATTAAATATTTAAAAAATCTATTAAATATTTAAAAATATATATAAATATTAAAAAATTTAAAAAAAAATTATTTTTATTAAATTTATTATTTTTCAAATTGAAAAAAAATATTTTTGTTAAATTTATTATTTTTTAAATTTAAAAAAAATATTTTTGTTAAATTTATTATTTTTTAAATATTTAAAAATATATATTTCGTCATAAATTAACATTATGATTATCATGATTACAATCATGTCATATAAAGAAGTAATTTTATGCAATAAAAATAGATATGGCCCTTTTAAATATTTACTTTAAGAATTATTTTCTTAGATTTCTAAGAAAAACAGCAATCCAACAAAACTGAATATTTTATGCTAATCGAACCCTTTTTTTGTAATTTATTTGTTGCATCTAATTAATTTTTTTATTGTATATCTTTTTGCGTTTTTTGAATAAATAATTATTTTCCATGATTGTATTTAAATGAAGTAGAAAATATTATGATTCTAAACTGAATGTGTATTGTCGTAAAAGTTTATGCAGTAGTATTCAGTCAATAATTGTTTTTTTGTAGCAGAATATAATTACTTGTCATAAATAGATATGAATTTGAAGAAAAATAACAATAATATTTTTTGAAAAGTTTTCAAATCAAATAAAAAAGGTTTGAAAATGTACCTTATAAGTTGCGTGGGCGTTGATCTGCATAATATCTTCAATTTAAAAAGAATTTGTATAAGGAACTCTTCTTCCTTTAAGATATTCCTTTGTTCTTTTTGATGTACATCAAGAATAAATTTTCAGAAGAAACATTTTATATTTATGCATTTCTTTATCAGTGTTGCTTTTCAGAGAAGACATCATTACAAAAAAAAAAAAAAAAAAAAAAAAAAGAGAAAAAATTGAGTTAAAGGGCTTCGAAATTTGAAGCAGCAATTCATTTTTCTGTGGCAAAAATGAAGTCATAATTTAATTTGTGTCAGATATTATAAGATTCAAAAAAGAATTATTTACTAGATAAATGTGCTTTCAATTTGATTTAGTATTCCTTAAATTGAATATTACATTCTCAAAAAACTTTTATGTTCATCTTTAACATTCCTTCCCTCAAATAACTAAATAAATTCAATGTTATAATGTTTTTTAAAGACAATCAATTTCGATTATATAATACTACTGTGCCCAAAAAGTAAGACCAATTGTTTTTTTTTTCAAAAACTCTTTATTGATTCTTGCAAATTTATTTCATCGCCTTCAAAGTAATCCCCTCCGGACACACTGCACTTATGGCAACTTTTTTTCCAATCCTCAATGCATGCTAAAATGTCATAGGCGGGGATGGCCTTCAAGGCGAGCGGCGATTCATGTTGAAACTCTTCGATCGCTCACAACGGTATCCCCGGAGTGGTCTTCTTAGTCTAGGGAATGGCCAGAAGTTGCACGGTGTAAAGACGGTGGTTGTGGAATGATATGGGTTTAATTTCTGGCGAAAAAGTCACGAAGAATCAATGCAGTGTGAGCTGGCGCATTCAGTGTTTACAGTACCAATCGAGATTTGACGCACTTGAGGCCCAAAATGGAATTGGCCGATACTTTTGAAATTCCAACATCCTTAGCAAGGTCTTTAATTGTAAATAGACGATTTGTAAGCACCAAATCTTTAATTTTTTGGACGTGAGCCTTGTCAGTTGAGGTTGATGGTCGACCAGAGGGCTCTTCGTCTTCAACGCGTTCTCTGCCTTCTTTGAACTGATTATACCACTTGTAAACATTTTTTTCCGATATAGAAACGCTCACAGAATTCCTTCTGCGACATTCTATTCTACGTTTCCGCAAACAAAATTTAATGCAAATTTAGCTCAATTAATTCAGACATTTCATTTCAAAAATCACCGCAATCAGTTTCAGCGTCTCACAAAGTCAAGCGTAACTCAAACACTAATGAATATTTTGACGTAAAATTTCCCAGAGATGTCAAGGACAGTGCCAGCAACCTAAAAAAGAAAAAAAATTGAAATTCCTTAAGCCCTGGGAATTTTAAATAGAAAATGGTCTTACTTTTTGGACACAGTAGTATTCCTTAAATTGAATATTGCTTTCTCAAAAACTTTTTAACATTCCTTCCCTCAAAAAATAAATTCAACCCTGTTATAATTTTTTTTAAAGATATTCAATTTCGATTGTTTAATATAATCGAAAATAAACAACATTTTAGTTTAAATTTTTATTTGAAAAAGAAATTAATAAAACTATTTTTTTTAACAATATACACTGCGTGTATTTTTAAAAAATATTTACGTTAATTAATATATATATACATATATAAATATTTTAAAAAGAACATTAAATATTTAAGAAAAATATTTAAAAAAATTATTATTACAATTAGTACAGTTTTGTAAGAATTTAAAATCTATTATTTATATAAAAAAATAAATTTTATTAACTTAACTTAACTTTACAAATGGAGAAAAACAGAAAGAAAAATGTAAATAAACAAATAAAATCAATAAAATTTATTCAATATTTAAGAAAAAAACATTCGTCTTCGTTCCTCATAAGCTTATCATTATTGACACAGATTTGCAAACTATAAAACATGCTTCTGCAATCAATCAGCATTCAAAAATCGTGACTTTCTCTTATCTTCCATAACAGCAGCTATTCACGGTTATATGAGGACTTTTATTTCGTTAATTATGAGGCAATTTTTCACAAATGTTTTGGGCATACTTATGCCAATTTATATATGATCGTTATATTATCATTTCAAATTAATAATTTTTTTTTTTGCAATTTTTTTTTAACATGTCATACAGAAATAATCGATTAGCGATTTTAAGTTTCCCTTTTAACTTCGATTATCTAAAAATGTATACACATCTTAAAGACACGCATATTTTTTGCTTTTTAAAATCCAATAAATGTTCGTGGGCATCCTTATATTTAGGTCTTTTTTTAAAAAAAGAACTATGGAAAAATTTTAAATTTCCAAAAATGGATATTTACATTTGGAGTGAATAACTGAACGATTCCCTCAGTAAGTCGCAAAATGAATGTTTATATGGAGTCATTTTTTTTATAACTGTTTATTCATAAAAATTGTTAAAAATATAACTTTTAGATCTATGACTTATTTTTATGCTATAATTAATTTTTATTCATATAACAATACTACGTAGTGCATATTATCTTATTGGAAAATTTCGTATCATATATTAAATTTTGTAGAAATATAGGTCATATACGTGCATATTTCACTGTTTTTAAAATCATGGGAAAAATTATCAAAAGTTGAATTCATATTCTTTTAAATTCTTGTGTCTTATAGAGGCTCTTAGACTATGAGAAAGACTAATATATTGCTAATTAGCAAATTTTTATCAGATTCAAAGATTAAGTACTATGTATTTCTGTTGTTGTTTGTGGTTTCTTATCCCACTTGGCTGGCCAAGCCCACGAGCCCATATGGACTCATGATTGAAGGGGAAGGAAGCAGCTTCTGTTGTGATGGAGCACCCGTAGGTAGAAGCCTGACTTTTGCTCCGTGACGCTCTTACAGTCATAGAAGACCGGGACCTACGGCTTAAAGTGGATTCCGAACCACTACAAACATCCATGGCACCGCCGGGATTCGAACCCGAAACCTGTGGCACCGAGTGCCAGAGCGCTATACACTCGGCCATTCAGGTCCCATCATATATGTATATATATAATATATATACACCATGCATATTTATAATGTTTATCATCATCATCATTGGCGCAACAGTCCCATCTTAGGTCAAGGCCGTCTGCCTACTGGCCTAACATTCCTAAACATGAGATACTTTCTTTTTACAGGGTAGGGCTGCCATACCTGTGCCTAACACTTTACAGACATATGAAACCGGGACCTGCGGTTTAAGGTGAATTATGAAACACTACAAACATCCATGGCACAGCCGAGACTCGAATCCTGTGGCACGAGTGCCAGAGCTCTAGTCATTCGGCCATCAGCTCGCACACACACACACACACACGAGTAGTATATTAAAATAATATAGTTTTAATTTAAAATTAATTTAGTTTTAATTTACAAGTTTACATGAAAGTGGTTAATTTGGTAAATATTTATAAAACAAGTCATATAAAAAACATTTTTTTTAAGTCAATTCCTACTATTTTTTCACTTTATTGCAGGAAGTCTTTTATAAATAATTTTAATTCATTTCTTTAAGTTTATCTGGCACCATCTATTGGTCGATATATAAAACTTAAATCTAAAAAATTTTTTAATTAATTAATTAAATTTAATTACTGAATTAATATTTGAAAAAACTGTATTGACATCCAGTGTCATCCTCTACAAGTTCAAAAAAAAAATGTATTTGAACTTGAGTGGATGAACGAAAAGTATTTTATTACCGATTGAAAATTTGAACAAGATATATATAGGGAGAGTGTGAGCTAGTAGAAGGAATTGAATAAAAGTAAGAACGCATTATACACATATAAGTGAAACAGGGCATATAATAAAATATAAAAGAAAATAAAGAAAAATAGTGTTGACAGGAGAGACAATTTCTTTTTAAATCTAGAAAAATATTTGCTTGCCTGTAGACCATGTTTAATCCTCCTTTCGCTTTTATAATCTTCATAATCCCATGATTATGACAACCCTGACAATGAGCAGATGAAATGACAACCTCCCATGAATATTTATTCAAAAAGTAATAAATTAATCCTCATGCAAGTTAATCCACATTTTTCATATGAATAACTAACAAATAGATAGTGTTACGCCGCATTAAATTTTCTTTATCCACATGGAGTAGATTAACACATCTCTTCATTCGAGATTCTCTTACCAGGTGAGGAATTTTTTCTATTGAAAATAGCCTTATTTATCTTCCGAATTATGGTAACTGCAGGTGATTATGTATTTTCTTACTGTTCTGAAGAGATAACGTGATAGAAAGGACAAAGTGTTCCTTATGTTTTTGATGATTACACGTTAAACGATAAAGAAGAAACATTCTATATAACGTGGGTAAATATTAATGGCTCTGACAAAAAATCTGTTATGGCACTTTCAGCAATTAAAAGTTATTTGTGATAGGTATAAAAGTAATGGTATGGTACTTTATGCGTAGTACTTTTTAACAGTACACGATAAAGTGTTTTATGGTAAAAGTCGATGTAACATAAGAAGGGATCATAAATAAATCCTGATTGTTAAACGACAAAGTAATTAACCACTTTCATTAAGATTGTATGTAGAAAATTTGATATTGTAATAAATTTTGGAAAAATGTTACTGCATAATAGGCAAAATTAAATTTTTTTTTTGTGAACCTCATTATGCAAGGTTATAAAATAAATATGTTTATAAAATAATTTTTATTATACAACCACATTTCACATAATTCTTACAGTCGACATTCTTAGTATTATCCGTATTTTTTTGTTAATTTTGTATTTTCTTTTCTTTCTAATAGCCATGATTTTTTTTCTTTATAATTGACAATTTTGCCCAACTCGCGGTTCAGTCACTAAAGAGCACTAGGGCTGAGGCTCAATCCAGCCGCGGCTTTGTTATAGACATTGTTTCAAAAAACGAGAAGACTCGATGGCGTTTGTTATGTTCAGCGTCTTACCTCGTGAGTCGTATTGCCTGGTGGGAGTTATCTGTTTTCCTCCCCTACTATACACGCGGCCTGATGGCCAATTGACTAGCGCTCTGGCCTTTGGTTCCACAGGCTTTAGGTTTGAATCCTGGCGGTGGCATGGATGTTTGTGAGTAGTTCGGAATCTATGTTAAACTGTAGGTGCCGGTCTAATTAGTCTGAAGTGTGCCAAAATGACCGTAGAGCATCTAATCGAACCTAATCAAACCCATACTTTACGCAAATGCGAGGTAGTTCTCCCTAAAAAGTCCACCTGGAAGGCGCTTCCCTCCTTCTTCAGCTTCACGGAGCCAAATCAGACTTCTACTTACTGGTGCTCCATCACAACGGAAGCTGTTCTCCTTTCATGAGACCACATGGGTTCTTGAACTTAGTTTAGATGTTGCTGTCTACCAAGTGGGATAAGAAACAAAAAAATAAATGACAATTTCAATCAATCGTCCAAAAATTTTAGATTTTTTTAAAATTAACAGTTATGTATATAAATTTTGTTTCATTAGATAAAATAAAATTTAAAAGGTTATTTTGTGTTTAAACATACTCTAAACACACTTTTTTAAAGTAGAGATAAAATAAGGTTATTTTCATTCTGATAGAAAATCACAAGTGCATTTTTTTGTACTATTTCTCCTATATTTTAAAAACATGTCTCCTTTCATAAATTTAATTAAATAATTTTCGTTTCGCTACATTTTTTTCTTATTTAACTTTAAAGATCTATGAATACGTAAATTGATTCATAATAAATTCATTAAAAAAGAAATAATTTCAATTTACAAAGTATTTCGATTTTAAAGCTGTTACAATTTTTTGGAAACTCTTTCAAATAACAATATTTTTTTAATATGTTTAATGTTTCAATATAGTAGTAGTTATCGTTTTACTAATTTGTTAAATAAATAAAAAAACAGACTTGATTAACATTATGACTTAAAAATATTTAACCCACTATTTATGTCAATATACTTAATATTAAAAAAAAATATTTTGCAAATATTTGCATAATTTTTTAAATGCATAAAGCAAATTTGCATGTTGCAAATGGAAAGAAATAAAAGAAATTTTTGAAACGAAATTTTTATTTATAATTAAAATGCCCGATGCCAAAGGCATATTAATTTAACTATTGTGCAAATTACTATTAAAAAAATTTAGGATGCTATAATTATTGCAGTTTTTGCATATTATGTAAGATAAAGCAATTATTAGATAATTATGATATAAAAATCTGCATATACAATTTAAATAAAATCTATTTAGATTTTTAAACAGTAATAAAAATTATGTAGTTCATTTATAATAATTTTCAACAACAGTGCTAACTTTAAAATCGAAACACTTTATGAATTGAACTTATTATTTCTTTTTTAATATATTGTATATGCCGCAGGTTTTGGGTGCTCGAGTCCCAGCGGTGCCGTGGACGCTTTTAGTGTACCGGAATCCACTTTAAACCGTATGTCCCGGTTTAATATGACTGTAGAGCGTTGGATGCAGGGTTGATATAAAGGAAATCCCGTAAAAAGGAAACAACTGTGGTCTCGAAATCTGCCACTATGCAGACGGTCTTGGCCCACCAAGTGGCTGTTGCTCCAAAGGAGAAGATTACATATATATATATACATATACACTCAAGAGCCAAAACATTATGACCACCTGTCAATAACGAGTTGGTCCACCTTTGGCGCGCAACACAGCTTCAACCCGCCTTGGCATGGATTAATACCACCACTTAATAGCAGTTAAATACCACTTCCACCTGATCACGTGCCTTCCACGTCATCCAGGCGAGTTCATTGCAAAATGTAGGGGTGGTCATAATGTTTTGGCTCTTGAGTGTATATATATATATATATAATCTTCCAAATAATCAAATATACTTAATATACCAAATTTTTGGTGAAATATCATACAAAAGTTCAAATAAATACATGTGAGGTTAGCATTTACAACGTATGTTCACTTCTCACCAAACTGGTTAGCAACTAAGAGAAAAAACCTTTGTAGAATTCCTGTTCATTTTATCTAGCAATAAAAGTAAAATATCGCGGATTTCAGAATGATTCTCGACCTTTCCTTTATTTCCAATTTAATGGAGTAGAAGAATTTTACTTCTTTTGTTCTAAATGGACATGTGTTCACTTAGCTATCAAACAAAGGTAAACGTTTGGCGTTAGAAATAAAAGTTCCTGGAATTAAAGGGGTTTTATTTCGGGATCTCAATCTTACGATCCCGTTTTCTAATGGAGTTTGTCTTCCTAAAATATTGTACAAGAATTGTGTGAAATTCACTCAAAAAACCCATTAATCTCAAGTGTTTTTTATTGAATTAAGTGAATTTTGAAAAGATTAAGATTTTCGGCGAGATTTAGGCAACTTCCCATTCCGTTAAATATATTAATTGCATCCGAAATAATTAAAACTATGCTATTGTGTCCAAAAAGTAAGACCAATTTTTCAATTTAAAATTCCCGGGGCTTATAGAATTTCAATTTCTTTTAGGTTGCTGGCGCTGTCCTTGACATCTGCGTGAAATTTGATGTCAAAATATTCATTAGTATTTGAGTTACGCTTGGCTTTGTGAGACGCTAAAACTGATTCCGGCGATTTTTGAAATGTCCGAATGAATTGAGCAAAGCACTTGCATTCAATTTTGTTTGCGGAAACGTATAGAATGTTGTAGAAGGCATTCGGGGAGCATTTCTATATGGGAAAGAAATGTTTATAAGTGGTATAGACAGTTCAAAGAAGGCAGAGAACGCATTGAAGAGGAAGAGCCCTCTGGTCGACCATCCACCTCAATCGACGAAGCTCAGTATATAAAGCGTATTTATTAGAAAAAAGTGACATTCAATAATCCGTTCTAGTTTAAGAATTATTTCGTTAAATCGCATTCATATTTTTGAACAAACCAAGATTTATGGGAAAGGTTTTGTTTCCTTTCTAATATTTATAACATTGATTACAACCAAATTTACTAAGTCTTCAAATAGTGTGTTTGCTAGGGAAAGTGATAAAAATAAAACAATGCCTTAATTAAATAACAATCGCTAAGGATTAAGAACCTTAATTACTAATTTAAGGATTATGTCGTTAAAAATCACAATTTATATTTTGCACCACTGAGAAATAAATTAATATTTAATGTGCATTTTAAAATTTAATGCACTTTTTAATTAATTTCCAGATTAATATTTCTTTCTATTGATTTGCTATTTCTATTTTCAGATTCTTTAGTATTCTGAAATAACTCTTAATAATAAACATTTTATGTTTTAATAATTAATTGAAATAATCCTTTTGAAAAATCCCTGCAGTAAAGATTCAATAAAGTTATGATTTTTTGATTCATTTTGTGATAAAGTTGAGTTAAAAATAACTCCTATCCTGATTAAAATCAAATATTCATATTCCATATAAAACCTAATATATATTTGAGCGCCTTATTTTAATCAGAGGAGTTAAAAAAAATTTTTGTTTTTCCTATTTTTGTGTTCAAATTATTGATTTTGTACAGAATTTTTTTTATTCTACATTGTTTTCTGAAAATTCTATTTTTTTGTTATTGCAGTTTTTGCTTATATATTTCTTATAATATTTTTACAATTTTCCATTGATACATATAAAAAAAAATCGATAGTAAAATTTACATACGTTCTATTATGTTAAGAATATTTGTTATATAAATATGTTTTTTTTTATATTTTACTAATTGAAGTTTTTTTCGCTATATATACAATATATATATACTATAATTATAAAAACCATTTAAATAATATCATGGCGGCAGCTATTTGTTCTAAAATATGAACCATTTACTTACAAAAAATTATATTACACACACACACACAAAATATTTTTTTCTTTCTAATGCAGCTGACAAACACAGACATGGACGTCTTGGATGCCTTAAGGCAAGTGCTGCACAGACGTACTCACTTTGCATTACCCCCGGGGGGGGGGGCGTGTAACTTGAAGATAACAATGACCCCGCAACGCTCTATGATCCTATTAGACCGGGACCTACTTTTTAAAGTGGATTCCGAACTACTACAAACAACCATGGCACCGCCGGGACTCAAACCCGAAACCTGTGGTACTGAGCGCCAGAGCGCTAGCCACTCGAACATTCAGGCCCCTCACAAAATATAAATTACGTAAAAAAAACTTTTTTGTACTGAATTAATGTTGAATATTTTTAATTTTTATTCATATCAGAAAATTTTCTAATATGAAATCTATAACAGTCGTTTTTATGATATAACCAAATTTAAAATAAGTAATTGAAAAATAACAATTATATTGCGAACAGTTTTTTTTATTTTTCTTTATAAAAGTTGTAAGTATTTACTTTTAATAAAGAAATTAGATTAAAATATTTAGTTTTTATTATTCTGCTTATTTTGTTATTAGATTGGCAATTATAAATTGTTTTTACATTAATAATTTTTATCTTTTACGAGAAAAAATACAAAACTATAAAATATTTTAATTTAATCAGACTTGATCAAATGACTAGATTGAACTGAATTAAATTATCTATTTAATTAAGGGTAAATCTAATCAAATGAATAAATAAAAAGTTACTCAATTGTAAGAATTGCAATTTAAATTTATTTTCTAGATTTCTTTCTATTTCTCTATAAGATTACAATTCTTAATTATACAGAAAAAAAAATTGAAAAGTTAAAATGTTGTGTGAAAGTTTTAAGAAAGATTGCGATTACAGAATATGTTTATATATTTTTATTACTGTTTACTAAAGTGGGAAAACTGGATGTATGTGGATGTGGTTGGATTGAGATACTGGAGGCACATGTTGGAGAACTCACAACTTTATTTACACACGCACAGATACCCCACACATACTATTAAAGGCCAACAATATGTAACACATTTAAAGACATATAATTATAGATTCGTGGAAGGATTCCACTTCTAAGCCGAAAACCAGATATTCAGGCAAGCGCGGGATGCGCGAAATATACTTTCTCTCCTGGTGAGAGTCTGTAGGTCTTCTGACCATTTCTCCTGATAACCATGCAGCTTGATGGAAAATTGGCTACCACTCTGGTCTTTGGTACCACAGACTTCAAGTTCTATAAGCCAATTTACACGTAGTATTGCGTTAAATATATTTCCATGTCAAATAATAAAAAATCCTTTATTTTGGTATATAAAAACAGAAATATGTGAAAATCGTTTATTATTGCTCATGTACCTTCTGTTATGAAGTAAAATTACTAAAATATTGCCTTTTTGAAACTTATTTAGCAATCTAGTTTCTTTATCCAGCATTGCTACTTAAAGAAATTGATATTTAAAACAAAACTTCAATCGAAATTCAAGCGTTGAATATTTGACTTTTACAACCTCATTGACCTTTTGTCCATTCCAATGGACATGTTTCTATTTTCTTTAAAAAAATATTTTTTCTTAATTTTTTTATTTTAAAATGTTTATTAGCATAATTTTATGATGCGTTAACATGGTAATTAACCTTTTCCTCACAGTTTTAAAGTCAAATCTCAAAGGGTTAAATTCCCTTAACACTTAATTATTTGTGTATGATCTCATCTTTTTATAATCACTGACTTAATAACAATTTAATGAACCTCGTAGAACTCGAAGAAAACTCGATTCCCAAGAAAATCATAAAAATAGAATTATAGATTAAAAAAAGAGGTATACACAAAGGGTTTATTTGTCCCATGCGTACATTGTCAAGATACAAAAAAAATATTGAATATCCATTTTGCTCCAATCAGGATAAGAAAAGATAAGTTCCGTTGGAATATTTCATTCTCTGAAAAATGTTCCAACTTACTGGGGGAACGACAGTCATTTCCTGTGGGAAATTTCAATGGTTTCTACATCTTTCTTAGATGGCGTTTTGGTAAAGACTCAGTTCTCGTGCGTGATATAGATTTTTATTCGAAAGTTGGCAACAAGAAAAAAAAAATGCTGATATTTTCCGAATTCGACATTTTTTTTTTTGGGGATCGATAGTATTTTTTTCGTTTATACATTTTATTTAAAAACTGTTGCTGGTCGGTTAGGGAATTTCGTTTTTTTTATTTTTTATTTTTATTTATTTATTTATTTTTTAAAATTGAGACGAGAATAAATACGATTATTTTTTAATTCAAATCTTTAGTGAATTTTTATTATAGAGTTGGAAAGGTTTTGATTTAAAAAGGGTTATATAAAAAGTGCGTTTGGGTTTGTCCGCCTTTTTTAAAATTTTGTTAATATTCGATATAATATTTCTGTAGGAATAAAATATTATTTTTAAAGTAAAAATTTTGATTTTATTTAACTATTTTAACGCGTAATTTTTAAAAAAGAATCTTTAAAATTATAAAATTTTAAAGTAATGTAATTTTTATTATTATTTTTTTAATTCCTTCTATTAGCTCACACTCTCCCTATATATATCTTGTTCAAATTTTCAATAGTTAATAAAATACTTTTTATTCATCCACTCAAGTTCAAATACATTTTTTAAACTTGTAGTGGATGACACTGGATGTTAATACAGTTTTTTCAAATATTAATTCATTAATATAAATTTAATTAATTAATTTTAGTTTTTTTAGATTTAAGTTGCATATATCTACCAATAGATTTCGCCAGATAATCTTAAAAAATGAATGAAAATTATTTATAAAGGACTTTCTGCAATATAGCAGAAAAAAAGTAGGAATTTACTTAAATTTTTTTTTTATATTACTTGTTCTGTGTTATATCTGGAAATATTTATACATTAAAATAATTAACTTTGTCACCAAGAACAAATTAATAATATTTGAGGCTGAACATATTTGTTTAGTAAATTTTCCAAACTATAAAAAAATAGTTTTTAGTGAATTTACTTAAATAATTTCCATAATCTTTAATACATCAAAAAATGTTTTGAATTTTTTAAAAATACTTTTGCTTTTCTGTGTAGTTTGATTATTTTTCGAAGTATAAACTATTTTTTTAAAAAAAATTTCTGAATTGATTGTTAGATCTGATTGATAGTTATGATTGTTTATTTTATATAAAATTCATACATAAAGTTAAAAAAACTGCCGTCAGCCCTACACCTATTAAAAAACTATGTTTTCAGCCCTATGCCCAATGTTCTATAGTCAAATTATACCGGGACCGACGGCTTAAAGTGGATTCCAAACCATTACAAACATCCATGGTAACTCGCGCTAGTCACTCGGCCATCAGGCCCAAAAGCGACCATCACTGCCCCAAAAATAAAGTTACGTAGATAAGAATCTTACATCCAAGGTTAGATCGTTATTATGAAAAGTTCTGATCTTCTAGCCTATAATAAAATTGAAAACATTGAAAAAAAATGTTTTTTCTAATAATTAAATGTTTACTTTTTTATTACCAAAAATTGGATTATGCTTCTTTTTATTTTTCATTACACACTAACAATAATATTTCTAAAAAAATTCGCGGTTATATTTTTAAATAAAATTGATAAAAATTAGAACGTATGAAGCTGGATGCGGGTCTAGTATCTGCTGCCCTGATCTAAACCGCCTAATTGAATGGCAGCTTCCCATGGTAATCAGCTAGAACTCGAGAGCTCCGCTGGTTGGAATGTTGAAACCCGCAATCAGCTGCTCGTTTGTTTACATTTTCGCTCGATTGCCACACTTCATTAGCAAGTCCGTGGTTCGAGCATATAGCGACGCCAAAACATTCGCACTTATCACGACTGGACAACAAAATGTCGTGCAAGCACGTGCGTAATGCTAAGCGATTCGTTTTATTGAATCCATGTTTGTTGAGCTAAAACGAATGGAAATTGACAAATTTGAATTGGTTATTGGATCACGTGTAAACTGTATGAAAAACTGCATATGGTTGCTTTCTGAGTATCTGAAGGTTTAAAAAAACTACTTCGTAGAATTTGAATGAACGGAAACCAAAAATCTAATTATTTAAATCTAATTTTAATAGTAGCAAAAACATAGTAGTTTTTATTTAGTGGGAATGTTTTTTGACATATCAATTAAAACGTATCCAGTGCTTAGAAGTATCCAGTGCTTAGAAGTATCCATTGCCATATTATCCTTAGCTTTTGTTTCACATTTTATTTTTGTAATTTGTTTAACGAGAAATAAAAGTGAAATTCGTTTAGAGCTTTAAAAGTTAAATTTGCTTAGAATTTTAAAAGTGAAATTTGTTTAGAATTCCATGCTGAATTTTTTTCTATAAAATTAATCTCACATTCTTGGTATTCAATATACATATTTTTAATCATTTCAATTTGCATTTATCTATGTATCTATATTTTTGTCAGCCTTTAGGGTAATTTGTGATTCTTGTATACTTATTTATATTTTCTTATATTCTTTAATCTATATAACACTATTACAGGTTGAAAAGTTGAATTTACAAAATATTTTTATTTGAAGATTTATGTATTTCAATTTTCATATTCAATTTGCAAAGATTTAAAAAATTTTTAATTTAAAACTTCTTTTTATGATTATAATTAAATAGCTTAAAACTAGTTCATTTCATATTCACTTCAGAAATTTTTTTTTGAAAACATTTTATCTAAAATGAATAAAATTTTTATGTTTCATTCAATTTACAAATAAAAAAAAATTATGATTTAAAAATGTTTCAACTACTCTCATTATGTGCATGCCAGTTTTAAAATCTTAAAGTGACACTAGTTCAACACAAGTAGGCATAGTGAGCCATATCTCTTTTTCTAAAGCTGCCAGAATCTAATTTTCCACTATTGCATTAAACTTAAGCTATAGTTGAGAAAATTTAATATGTAAATATCAGAAATTTAATATGATCAAGGGTAACATAAATTCTGGGATATTAAAAACAATTTAGAAATACGAATTACAGGACAAAATAAATTACTGAACAATATAGTTTACTTTTATTATGTATAATATGTATGAGCCATATCTCTTTTTCACACCATGGAAACACATTATAGTTGAGAAAATTTAATATGTAAATACCAGAATTTTAAGAATCTAATTTTCAACTGATGTACTAACACCAAGTTAACCCACTATAGTTGAGAAAATTAAATATGTTAATACCAGAAATTTAATATGATCAAAGGTAACATAAATTCTGGGATATTAAAACTATTTAGAAATACGATTTACAGGGTAAAATAAGTTACTGAACAATATAATTTACTTTTAATAGTATGTATACATCTATATTTTTACAAAAATAGAACTTTTTTAGTTTATAATGATACATTTAAAAAGATATAATGAAAATTAGATATTGATTTTAATTTTGAAAATTTTAGGGTAATTAAAATAAAATCATAAATGTATACCTTAAAAAATAATTTCTTAAACACAAATCTAGTAACCAAATACAGATTTAAAACCTAGATACCATCATTAACCAACAACAATATGAGATAACTTCAAATTATTGTTGATTGATGGCGCGCGGATGCCGCTCTGACATTAGCTGCTTATAATCTTCGTGGCTAAGGCGAATTTCTGCTTACAAATTTCGAACCATAATTAATATTTATCGGCCTAGTCTGTTCTTAAAGGCTTCAGCACCAATCCATGAAAGCATGTGGCCAGTAGCTGTCTGTCACTAACCTCCATTGTCAACAAACAAAGTTACCATCAGCCTGTAACCTACTATAAACATTTAATTAGAAGGCGAGGTAAGATCTTTAAAATATCCTGGTTCCTTAGTTTAAATTTAAATATCGATTTTCAAAATAAATGCACACATTTTTATTCCATGAAAGAATATTTTGATGATTTTGGGTGACACCGTATTTATTAGTTGTAATACAGCTAAACCGTCAAGAGATAAATATATCGATAAAAAAAAATTTTTGAAAAGAAAACCAAGCAATTTATTTTTAAATCACAATATGTGCAATTTTCCAATGTGTTTCTTTAATATCATAGTATGCTTTGATTTAAAAATCAATTTAAAATTCACCGACAGAAAATTATTTTTTAGTAGTTTAATTAATTTTTCCGAAACTAAGTAAACTAAACTAACATATCACATAACACTTTATTTTAATTCTTAGTTTTTACCCATTATTTTTAAGTCCTCTAATAACATAAATTAAGCCATTGAATTGTGCAAATTCAATAAATCTTTCATTAAAAAAAACTAATAGTTAAGAAAATTAAGAAATCTTTTTTTTTTATACTTAGCATACATTATTTTGATCAATTTTTAAACAAAAATCATGAAAATGTTTATTCAATTAAGAATCTTTGAAGTGCAAAAACGAATAAAGAAAGTATTAAATCATTAACAAAATAATTAATACCAAAAACTATCATTTGTAAATTAAAAATGAAATAAAACAATTTAAACTTTTTATTCTAGTGCTCAGGCAGTTGGCAATCAATATTCAGTAATCCAATAAATTGGCATCCATTGGCAATCCCAATAAAATCCTCTAAAAATTCTTAAGAGATATACATTATTAACATACATCAAATCGATATGTCATCTGTCCTGTCCTCAAGATATTCTTAAAAAATATTGGCTTATATTTTTTGGAAAACGTAATAAAACACCTACGCAACTGACCTGTCAACTACAAAGAGTATTACCAATGTGAATGTCAGTTTTAAAATTTAAAGTGACACTTGTTCAACAAAGATAGACACTGAGCCATGTCTCTTTTTCCAAAGCTGCCAGAATATAATTTCTACTGATGCACTGACATCCAAGCTATAGTTGAGAAAATTTAATATGTAAATACCAGAAATTTAATACGATCAAGGCTAACATTAATTTTTGGGATATTAAAATACAGTATTCAAAATGCCATAGGTACTCAAAACACTGCAGAATGTTGAAGTATTTAATGCAATACTGTAGCATTTTTCCCCACGAGAAGAGATATAGCATTTCTGTTAAAAGGGAAAAGGAATGTATATTCTTTAATAAGTGCATAACAACCTATCACTCAAATCTGACAACAGATAAACAGCATCGTGGATATTTATATCACATGAAAATTAATGTACTAATGAGAACAATCTGTCACTCAAATCTGACAACAGATATTCAGTGTCATGGATATTGATATACCATGAAATCAGTGATTGTCTGTTCGACCTTCACAGGTCGAAACAATTATAGATGGAATACGGACTATATGATGAGTTGCTGTATGATTATTGGTGATAGACCATGGGCTGAGTAAGTGTCCACTCCATTGAGAAATGAGGGAAGTTGCCCTTCGTCTTAAAGGGAGATGTTTAGAGAAGGAGAAGAAGAGAATTCTGTGATGAGTTGACAAGAAGTTTTTTTTCTCTCTTTTTTTTGAAGTCACTGAACAGGCCAGAAATTCCACTTGTTTACAATCCTTGTGGTTTTGTGTATCACGCCGTGTGATAATTAAGGTTTGCCAAAGACTGGGTGTATTAGATTTGTCGTAGATTTGAGAACTCTAATTTATATTTTTAATTTTAATTTTTATGTAAATAGAGTTCTGTATAATTATATATATATATACACTCATGTCCATAAATTAAGGATAATTCAGAATCACACAGAAATTGAACTCTAAAATAAAAATTTCACCCGTACAATTATCACACACTTCTTGAAGAAGAATATGCAAATTACAGGAAACCACCAGATGGCGCGGATAGTACATCACAATGACGAGAGTGTAAGAGAGGGGCATATAAGGAATGGTGGCAAAGAAGTAAAATTGTTCACAAGCGCTTTAAAAGCCTTTCAGTGCAATAACCGCATAGTTATGGCACAAAGGAAGCATTTGGATGATTTTTTACGTGGTAGAATTATCGGACGACTGGAATGTGGAAGTACCCAGCTGGAAGTATCCGAGGAACTTGGAATCGCCCAGAGTGTCATCTCCAGGCTTTGGCAACGATTCCAAGATGATCGTAATGTGAGTAGATGTTACAGCACAGGTCGCCCCCGAGTTACAACGCCGAATGAGGACCGGTATTTAGCAGTTACTGCCAAAAGAAACAGACGGAGCACAGCATCAGACCTGTCTCGTCAGCTCTCTTCAGCTACCGGTACGACAGTTTCAAGGCAGACCGTGTACAGACGCTTAGGGCACATTTGTCTATATGCTCGTAGGCCTGTCAGATGTGTTCCACTTACCGCAACTCACTATCGCCTGCGATTAACCTGGAGTAGAGAACATGCATTGTGGACACCGCAACAGTGGTCTTGTGTGATGTTTTCCAACTAGTCCAGGTTTAGTTTGCAGTCTGATTTTCGCCGGACTTTCATATGGAGAGCGCCAGTTACCCGTTACCACCAAGAGAACACCATTGAACGACACAGTTACGGTGGTGCTTGTTTGGGGAGGAATTATTCTTGGTTCCAGAACTGACTTGCATGTTCAGAGTGTAACGATGACAGGCCACTTCTATCGGGATGTCATTCTGGAACAACATGTACGTTTGTTTCGGGGCGCCATGGGTGCTGAATTTCTGTTTATGGATGACAACGCCCGTCCTCACCGTGCAAATATTGTAGAAGAATGCCTTCAATTGGAGGATATCACCCGTATGGATTGGCCAGCATACTCTCCGGACTTGAATCCAATAGAGCATGTGTGGGATATGCTTGGACGACGAATTGCAGCCCGTCAACCCCCTCCCACATGTCAAACGGAACTTCGGAGGGCATTGCTTGATGAGTGGTGTAATATTCCCCAAGATCAGATTGATAATTTGATACTCAGCATGCCTAGGCGTTGTAAGGCCTGTATTGCATCGTCCGGGAGACATACTCCATATTAACCATCTTACTAACCATGTTATACTGTTTTTTGTAAATAGGTTCTTTTTTGAAATTTGCTCCAGGGAGTAAAAATCGCAATTTTTATTAATTATGTCAAACATATAGCATCTTTTTTGCTCTTTACCTTTTGTTTAATAAATAGACTTTACAAATAAGTCAAATTTGTTTTGCTTCTGTCTCTTTCTTTGCCTGAACTTCATTATCCTTAATTTATGGACATGAGTGTATATATACAGAACTCTACTTACATAAAAATGAATATTATTATAAATATTTAATGCTTGTAAATAAAAATTAAAGTGTTCCAATGAACCAGGAAATGATCTTCTTCTTGAGACCGTTATAGGTATATTATAGAACGGGACGTTACAATACTCAGGGGAAAAAAAACCCTCTTAACTTTTTTCTTCTTGTTGCAACAATTCTAAGAGTCCTGTTCTATACAATCTAAATGTTTTCTCTTTAATTTATTTAGATGTAATTGCACATCCAATCTCTGTTTATTTTAATCACAAGTTGATAATACCAAGCTGTGAAAGCAACATTTACGAAACATTTGCTTAAAGAACACGTTTACAATATAGTGACTTTGTCCATGTCTCTAATTTGCACTATCTTTTGCGAAGTAAATGTTAAATACTCCATAAAGTACAGAGCGTAATTAGAGATAACAAATAATACTGACTTTATTATTCGGAGAACGAGAAGTAAGAACAGCGGGTTAGCTTAAATGAAATTACTGACATTGCTTTGGTCTTTGTGACTAACATATTCTTCTATTCTATCCCTTCGCGTAACATTACTTGATCCCACTGGTATCTTTTCATAAAGAAATGTTACGTTTGCATTAATGCTGTTGCATATAATGTTCTTTAAATGATTGCATTTGGAGATTGCTTTCCCAAAGGTTCATACAAATGAGAAATATGATATAACAGTTATTTTAAAACATAGGCTAATACTATTTTAGTTAAATCAGAATTAAAATATGTGGAGTATTTATAATGTTTTTTTCTTATCCAGAAGCATTAATTTATTTCCAAATCTATCCGACGCACCTCAATTCTTTATGAATTTCTATCTTTATTTGATGCTAGCACAAATGACCTGACATTGCAATACATACTCGCATTGCATAACATTACTTGATCCCACTGCTATCTTTTCATACAGAAATGTTGCATTTGTACTAATGCTGAGTACTGAGAGTACGTTATTTAAATGATTGCATTTGGCGATTGCTTTCCTACAGGTTCATACAAATAAAAAATACGATAAATACAAATGAAAACACATTGCAAAGTTTCAGTAAATTATTTCACTTTCTATTGAATTTTTAATAATTTTAATCCAACTTTTTTTTAAGTTATAGTTATTCATAATGATGTTTGTGACATAGAGAAAAAAAAAATAATAGAATCAGTTTTTCAGAAACTTTCGAAATAAATGAAAGAAAAAGTAGCGTAGGATAGAATTTGATTTAAAAACGCATGGATCAATGTTTTTTTTTTTACTAATGACACGTAGGTCAAACCGTGTGAAGTAAATTTAAACACTTTTTATACATCCCCTTTAACAAGAAAAAAATTTGTCGACTTCCCATTGATACTTTTTTGTAATTGAACCTTTTGTTGTCAATTTGTTAAGCTATTTTATTTAATTTATTTATATTTTTTTTCTGGTTTCTATATATTAGCAATAAATATATTCACAATATTATTATCATATCATTAACTGCAGAAAATCAAGCAGTAATAACGATGTTCAGAATTACAATATATTTATGCAAAGATGATTAACAACTAATATTTAATGTCATCAATTTTTAATAAAATAGGAAATAATTTTTAATTTTTTCATGTGTAATTATAAAAATTTATCTAGATTATTAAATAAATGTTTTTGTTCAATTGTGATTTAATAGTGACCAAACAAAAAAAGATCAAGTCGTAGCTGCATAAACGTAAAATATCTATAAATGAAATTTGTAATTTCACAAAATTTTTTAAAGATACAAAAATGAGAAACTTAGAAAATATACTATAAAATGATACATTTTTTGTTTGCAAATTTTCTCATTGTATACAATAAAGTCATATCCTTATATTTCGTAGAATATTAGATGTAAGGAAAATAATGATACAGTAATATGTTTTTCCAGTAAAATATAGTCTTTTTATTGTATATATTAGTCATAGTAATAAATAACAGACGAAAAACTTTGTACAATGTATTAGCGTCAGACAAAAATGTTGATGGACTCTTATATCCAATAAATTACCGCAAATTAAAATTGTTTACGGAAATGATAAAAGCTTTTTAATTGCAAACTTTTAAAAAATGTATATATTTTAAATAATGTAAGTTCATTGATACCATAAGTCTTCTAAGTCTTTAAGTCTCTTTGAATGCAAAAAAAAAAAACAATTCAATTGAAGAAGACATTTTGTAGAAGTTGTTTCATACTTTATTTTTTTGTCTCCTTTAAGATTACTTTACAGATTAAATCTCTTAAGTTTTAAGATATATAAGAAGATTTTCTTTTTCTTATTATAAACATCCAATTTCTTAAAACGTCTAAGTTAGACTATCGCAGTGAAGAGATAGACTAAGTTCGCTTTGAACTTACCGAAATAACACCAAAGCAGACAAAACAAGAATTGATAAAATGTGTTTTTTAAAAACCTCAAATACGTCAGTATATATATAAATACTCTAAAATTAGAAGTATACGTTAGCTACTGAAGCTACTTTTCGTGTTTGGCTAAATAATCAATCAAATTTGGATAAATATCTCAGAAAAGATTAAAGAAACAAGTAATATAAAAAAACATTTTTTTAAAGTCAATTCCTACTTTTTTTTCACTATATTGTAGAAAGTCCTTTATAATAATTTTCATTCCTTTTTTTAAGATTATCTGGCCCCATCTATTGGTAGATACATGCAACTTAAATCTAAAAAAAACTAAAATTAATTAATTAAATTTAAGTAATGAATTAATATTTGAAAACATTGTATTAACATCAAGTGTCATCCGCTACAAGTTAAAAAAAATGTATTTGAATTTGAGTGGATGAATAAAACTATTTTATGAACGATTGAAAATTTGAACAAGATATATATTGGGAGAGTGTGAGCTAATAGTAGGAATTGAAAAATAGGAAAAAGTTTTTTCATCTTTTCTTGGATATTTAAAAATAAATAAATAAATATGAATAAAAACTCTTACTATATTTCCTGTCAAATTAAAAAAATATGGTTGAATAAATATCTGATGTCAATGCCATTTTAAAAGGAAAAATATCACTTAGTTGTTAAATTTCAAAATCAATTCATAAAACTGGCTTTGAAGATAAAATTGAAAACTTTTATTGATAATAATTTTATTTTAAAAAAATGTTTATAAATTGAGTTAATAAAAATTACAATTGGAATCTAATATTTATTTTTATTAATTTATTTATCCAAGAAAGAATTTTTACAAATATTTCTTTCAGTATAAAGATTGCTTTAAACTCCAAGACTGAAATAACTTCCATTAAAAGCTACTTATGCAAGTGAATATCTTATATGAAGTATACGAACACTAGAATATTTTATTATGGTTCCACGTTATACAGAGCATACATTAATGCATTGTAGCATTTTTCCCACAGAAAGAGTTAAAACATTTCTGTTCCCAAGGGAAAGAAATGTATATTCGATAACAAGTGCATAATAACAACTTATGATTCAAATCTGACATCAGATAAGCAGTATCATGGAATTATTGTATTATATGCAATTAGTGTTTTGTACTAATGAGAAAACCTGTCACTAAAATCTGATAACAGATAATCAGTGTCACGGATAATGAGACGTCAAAAAATTAGCGATTGTCTGTTCGACAATAATGGTCGAAACAATTACAGATGGAATGTGAACTACGCCATGAGTTGTTGCAGCGTGATTGGTGATAGATCATGGGCTGAGTAAGTGACGACTCCAATGAGAATTGAAGGAAGTCGACACCATCTCCTCTTGAAGGATTTTCTTTAAGGGAAGTTTTGGGAAGAAGAAGAGAGTTCTGCGACGAGTCGACAAGAAGTGTTTAAATAAAAATTAAAATATTCCAATGAACCTGAAAGTAGCCCTCTTCTTGCCGTTATAAGTCTAATTTTAACCGAGACTTTACAGTATGTACATTTTAAAATAGTTGAATATTCAATCATGCTGTTGGTAAACAATTTATGGATTATTTATATACATATCTTTTATTTGATATACCCCAAAGAGCACATTAATACTAACAATTTTGTCTGAATAAACAATCACGGTTGGATATAGTAATCCCATTCTATCTTAACAAGCAAAGCTACTGAGAAAGACATCCCACCGAAATGCATGTAATTCTCGTGAGAAATAAACACCAACGTATCGCAAATAGTTTTCCCATGCCTTTTTCTCGCGCAATGTATGAATGCATCCTCACACAAATAATAACAAAAATAATACACTCGTAGTTGAAGGATGCATTTTGTATTTAGTTCTTTTTTTTTATTCTTCCTCCCTTCCGTATCTTTGAGTCCTGCAGGGTTATTTCATGGATGAAATCCCTTCAGTGGCTGGAGAGAGAAAAGGCTAAAAATCTCCTTCCATGTCGCGGAGCATCATCTCCTGGAATTTCATTTCCCCGGATTTGCTTGACAATTCAGGAGGAAAAAAAAAAGAGCTTATGCAGTTCGCAGTACGTAAACAATCACTTTTGGATGATGCTGTTAAAGAAACGAACGCTCGAGAGTGAAAGAGTGTCATTAGCATGTCTTATTCCAGATTAGCATGTCTTTATTTTGTCACATTTTCTTCGTTGATGGTAAAATGAAATGTCATTTACCATTCGGACATGTCATGGAACCAGATGATCAACATGGGCATAAAAAGCATATTATGAGTTTAAAGATTATAAAAATACATATTAATTAGATATAAACACAGTTGGACGTATTTTATCTTACAAATCAACCAATATCTCGAATGCATTTAAAAATTTTATAGAAATAATTTAAAAATGTCTTTTTCAATGCAAAAGTATTGATTTGCATCTTTCAGTATCAGGTTTTATAAAATCAAATAATTGTTATCCACTTTAGGAGAAAATTATTTCGGTGTTTTACAGCTACTTTAAATTTAAAAAGTGATGGGCTATAGACAATTCTCAACAGAAATTCCTATTAAATGCACTGCATTTGCATATCGTATAGACGAATAAACAGCAAGAATATGAATCTGGGAAAGATGATAATCTTTCCAGATTCATAGTTTTTCTGTACAGAAAATAAATTGCATACCATTTTTAACACAGAAAAACATTACAGAAAACTGACGGGCAATGAACTTGTTACTGTGAAACCGCATTGTATGAATGTGCCATGCAACGCCATGCCAAAATATGAATATGGGAAAGACAATAATCTTTCCCAGATTCATAGCCTTTTATACAGAAAATAAATTACATACAGTTTTTAATACAGAAAAACATACAACTGACATGTAACACTCTTGTTACTGTGAAACCATATTGTATGAATCCATGTAATGTCGGCCGGTTTTAAATTGAAACCCAAAATAATCATTGTGTTTTACAAAATATTTTACAAAGTTTAAAAAGTGTAAGTTAAAAAAAAAAAAATTCAGAAAACTACTAACATGGAGTGAAATATATAAAAAAGTATTCACGGAGAAAGATATCAGCTAGAAATAAACGTCGGGCAGAAATATCACTTCAAAAAATACAGACATAACAAAATCACAAAAAAAAGGACTAACATGTTTCGATGCATTTGTCTAGGTCAGACAAAACTGGAGGCTGTGAAATAGATTGTTTATTCAAAGCTTTCCTAAACAAGGCCCTTTGAGGCCAAAGTCTCGCGTAATGTAGAAGCAGATGTTGGGGTGTGAGGCACACCTTGTCCACACCTACAGAGGCAGCTGAATCGAACTTTGAATCTTTGAAGATAAAATTAAAATTCCCTTACTAAGTTAAGAACTGTGTTTAGAAAAAGTTTCTGTTGTGAAAAATAATTGGGAAAATTTTTTCATTCAAGAACGTAGTGCTGAATTTGCCTGTAAATAACTAGGATTAATATATAAATATTTAAAATAAAAATTCATTGAATCGCTTATCCCAAAAATGATAATGTTATTCGATTGTGATCATCTATGTCAGGGGTGGCCAACCCGCCTTGAACGTTTTTCCTGCCCGTGAGATTTATCACACTTTTACAAAATATATTTATTTTATAATGGCCAAAGTAGTGAAAAGCAATTTATTAAAAAAATACATTATGTGTGCATCCATAGATTTAAAAATTAACTGTTGAAATTATAAGAAAAAATTAACTTTGATTTTAAAATAATATTCTTGAAAATATATGACAGATATTGTCTGTATATTTTAATCTTTTCATGAGTTTCCAGTTATGAGTTCGCAGAATAATTAAATTATATTCTGCGAACTCATGATGCGCGCACACCGATTTGCAAAAGCTAAGTGAAAGAGTGGAGAAACGAATATCACACTTGTAAAGTAAATATTTTTTAATGATTTCATTTTTTTTATTTCACTTACATTTATATATTTCTTAAATTTCATTTTTAATGTTATATATTTCTTTACAATGTGCATTTAGTATAATTATTAATATATTACCTATTTACGTGTAAGAATAATAGTAAAAATAATAATAATAACTCATTATGTTTCAATTTCTCACTCCAAAAAATGTCTACAGTGGGTCTAAATCTAACATGGGGATACTATATAATTTTACATGCGGCCCTCGGAGTTATAACGCATTTCCAAAGTGGGCAACAATATCATTTGGATTGGCTACCCCTAGTGTAGGTAATGCTAATCACGTGACAAATGGCATCTAACAAATAACATTAATTTTTCAGGTATTTTAATAAATATTATTTATTATTTATTAGATATGTTAATAGTTTTTTTTTATTAATTTGATGAGTTAATTCCGAGTATAAATTTTTATAAACAAGTCTTCATTATAAATCAAATAATTTATTGAGTAGATAAACTAATATATAATTTTATGGGGATATATAATTTAATATGGGGCCCGCGGAGTTATGATGTATTTCCAAAGTGAACTACAAGATCATTTGGGTTGGCCACCCCTGATCTACGCATTATTATTATTTAGGAACAGTTACACATGTACACATAGATGTTTAATTAAATTATCATCTTCATACTTAACCATCATTTAAAGCCTACTTGCACTTTTATATAAGATCAGATCAAATCTGTAACTTCTAAATATATATTCTAAACAACACTCAAACACACAAGCACATACTACTGTGTCTGTGCACATGTTTGTGCACTACTGTGTACATACTTTGTGAGACGCTAAAACTAGATTAGAGTTTTGAAATGTCTGAATTAAAATTGATTTTTGAAATGTCTGAATTGAAATGTAGACGATTTTTGAAATGTCTGAATTAATTGAGTAAATAACTTGCATTAAATTTTGTTTGCGGAAATGTATAGAATGTTGCAGAAGGCATTCGGTGAGCAATTCCTATATCGAAAAGAAATGTTTAGAAGTGGTATAAACAGTTCAAAGAAGGCAGAGAACGCGTTGAAGATGAAGAGCCCTCTGCTCGACCATTCACTTCAACCGACGAAATTCACGTCCTAAAAATTAAAGCTCTGGTGTTTACAAACCGTCGATTTACAATTAGAGACCTTGCTAATGATGCTAGAATTTCAAAAGGATCGGTCAATTCCATTTTGGGCCTCAAATCTCCATTGGTATCAAAAACACTGAATGCGCCAGATCACACTGTATTGATTCTTCTTGACTTTTTCGCCAATAATGAAACTCATATCGTTCCATAACCACCGTATTCACACCGTGCCACTTCTGGCCCCTAAACTCAAAAGACCACTGCGTTTTGTGTCGATTGAAGAGATTCAAATTGAATCGCCGCACGCTTTGTAGGCCATCTCGGTCAATGACTTTTTAGCATGCATTGAGGAATGGAAACAAAAGTTGGCATAAGTGCATTATGTCCGGAGGAATAAATGAAAAGTTTTTGAAAAAAAATTGTTTTTACTTTTTGGGCATAGTAGTATATTATTATTACCTGGGAACAGTTACAACTGTATACATAGATGCTTAATCAAATTACCATCTTAATACTTAATGGTATGTCATTATTTAAAATCTACTAGCCCTTTTGTGTAACATCAGAGCAATGTTTAATTTCCGGTTAAATATTCTAAATAACATTCCAACACACAAGCACATTGCCTTAGTAGCACAGAAAACCTTCTTCCAACGCGATCATCTTCTGCAATCTGGGAACAATTATAGATAAACACATGTAAGGTCGCTTGCAGCTGCATTATCCTTTTAACATATTCCAACAAACAATTTGGTTCTTTCTTTTTTCCCGCTGGAAATGGTAGAACTCTGCAGGCTGCAGCTGCCTATCAGAAATGTTGATGCTCACTTGCTAATGGAGTCGTCTTTTCCCCAGTGAAGCCCCCGAGTCGGATGTTTAAGTGCCAGGGAGTTCGTTAATTAAAAGTCTAGTAAACGAACTGGATGATTTTCGAATTTGTATGCTTCAGCGAGCGGCGTAAGGATTACATAAATTTCTCGCCCGTTTCCATTTCTAACTAATCAGTTTAAAAATGTTGTGATCTGGTTGGTTTTAATAAATGATAAACACACCTTAGGCACATGAAAATTATAATTGCAATTTGTTCGTTATTCGGATGCGTTAGTTTCAAATATTTCACATTTTTTTTATATATTTCGTTGTTCTTCTTCATAAGAAATTTTGCAAAATGTTTAATGTTTTGTATTTTCATGGTTTGTTTACATATTGGTGAAGAATTTATCATAAGAACTATAATGCACTAGTAAAAATTCTTGTATTATAAAATTTTCTAGAAAAGAAAGCCAAAAATTGATAAATTGTTATTATTTCGTTTTCAATAAACCAATGAATATGCTATGTGTTGCCTATTTTATGAAGAATATTTTTTATTATTTTAGTTTCAAGAAATCAATAAATAATCGATTTGTTGTCTATTTTACCAAGAAAATTTTAAAATTATTTTAAAATTTTTTCATTATGTTTCAATTTTTCATTCTAAAAATGTCTACAGTGGGTCTAAATCTAATATGGGGATATATAATTTTATATGCAGCCCGCGGAGTTGGGATGCATTTCCAAAGTGGCCAGCAAGATCATTTAGGTTGGCCACCCTGGATCTATGTATTATTATTATCCGGGAACAGTTACACATGTACACATAGATGTATAATTAAATTACCATCTTAATACTTAATGGTAGGCCATTATTTAAAATCTACTAGCACTTTTATGTAAAATCAGAACAAATCTGTAATTTCCGGATAAATATTCTAAACAACACTCTATTCCGGATAAATATTCTAAGCCAGCACAGGCAATCTTCTTCCAATGTGTTCACCTTCTGCAATCTGGGAACAATTATACATAAACACATGAGATCAGTCGCTTGCAGCTGCATTATCCTTTTAATGCCGCGAACATATTCCAACAAACAATTTTGCTTCTTTCTTTTTGTCCCGCTGGAAATAGCAGAACTCTGCAGGCAGCTGCCTATCAGAAGTGTTGATGCTCGCTTGCTAATGGAGTCACCTTTTCCCCAGTGAAGCCCCCAAGTCGGATGTTTAAGTGCCAGCGAGTTCGTTAATTAAAAATCAAGTAAACGAACTGGATGATTTTCGAATTTGTATGCTTCAGTGAGCGGCGCGAGGGTTACATAAATTTCTCGCCCGCTTCCATTTCTAACTAATCAGTTTAAAAATGTTGTGATCTGGTTGGTTTTAATAAATGATAAACACACCTTAGGCGCATGAGAATTGTAATTAATGGATATGTTAGTTTTGAACATTTTGGGTTCTTCCTTTTTTCGTTGTTCTTCTTGATAAGAAATTTTACGAAATTTTAATTGTTTATGGTTTATTTAAGTATTGGGGAAGAACTATAATGCACTAATAAAAATATCATGTAATATATAATATTCTAGGAAAAGAAAACTAAAAAAAAAGGGTATATTATTATTATTTCGTTTTCAACGAATCAATGAATAAGCTATTTATTGTCTATTTCATCAAGAATATTTTTTAATTATTATTTTTTATTATTTCGTTTCAACAAATGAATACATATGCTATTTCTTAACTATTTTATGAAGAATAATTTTTAATTATTTTAATTATTATTTTCTATTATTTCGTTTTCAGTGAATAAATGAACAATCTATTAGTTGTCTATTTTATCAAGAATATTTTTTAATTATTTTAATTGTTGTTTTTTATTATTTCGTTTTCAACAAGTCAATGAATAAGCTATATGCTGTCTATTTTATCAAGGATATTTTTTAATTATTTTGATTATTTTGTTTTCAACAAATCCATTAATAAGTTGTTAGTTGTCTATTTTGACAAGAATATTTTTTAATTGTTATTTTTTATTATTTCGTTTTCAACAAGTCAATGAATAAGCTGTTTGTTGTCTATTTCATCCAGAATATTTTTTAAATAAAAAAATATTCTTGATAAATTTTTGTATTTAATAATTCCTTAAAGAATAATTCTTCAACTTTTCAGTTGTTTAATTTTTTCTTTCCTGTAACATAATGTAATAATGTTTAAACTTATAATTTCACTTTAACTTGGACATAAAGACATTTAAATTTATTAAGGATTTTTATAGCACTATTTAAACGATAACTATTAACGATAGACATTTCTTATCGTTAAATATCCTAGGATCTTTCTGGTTTTTTTTTATTATATCAATATATGAATATCAAAACTTTTTAAATCGAAGTGTATAGAATATTACTATTAATATTATTATTAATGTTATTAATAATATTATTTTGACTGATCAATTGAAATGAGATGTAATGATAGCTATCTACAACTGTTTAATTTTTCACTAAAAAAATAATCTAAAATTTTATTATCACTGTTTATGAAAGTAGTCATCGCTTAAGAAAGCTTCCGTCTTATTAAGAAAGATAAGCGATTTGAAAATTTCTCTATTTTTGTGTTTGTTTGAATTTCCTAAAATTTAAAAACTGTAACTCTAAGAAGTTAGATTTTTTTTT
>BPLQ01000824.1:0-72696 GCA_021605075.1 Caerostris darwini | reverse complement strand
TATAAAATCATAATATATATATATATATATATAAACATATTTGACTTAATACATCGTATAAAGGCAAATAACAAATAAATCTTTTAACTCCCAACAACATTACGATATAAACGTTGCTGTAGCACATAAAATACCTTTCCATACTGTGCCTGTTTTTTAATGTTCAGAACCCAAATCCATTCAAGATCTTTTGCATGTTATTTAGAGATTTTTATAAAAAATAGAATACCATCCAATTCCTTCAGCAAGCCATGTATTAGCAAACTAAAACGAGTTATTTTCATTTTTAGCCTGGTCCGTCTTAGATTTGTTTATCCGATGCCGTGAACCGGGAACTAAAATACTCAGAATTGAAAAGCATCAAAATGCCAGAATCGGGAAGTATCTCTCTTTCCTCTGAGTAGTGAATGCTGTGGGTCGGAAGAGACAGGAAAGGGAAAAGTTTTACATCTCTGGAATACACACAAACAGGCATTTTAGAGATGCGATCTAAAGTTTATTTTCCATCGAAGGAAGTCAAATTTTCATGGTGCAAAACAGATCTGAAAGCGGATTTGAGTGTTTTTTTCTTCTAACCTGTTGTTCGAGGATAAAAATGATGCGGAGTGCGTTGTTCCATTTACAGCTCAATCTCACAGGCGTAAATAAAAACAAAATTTAAAAGAAGGCATGACAATGACTTTTCTTTTATAAATTTATTAGAATTTTCAGCTAACCCATTGGAATTTTAAAAAAGAATGAACATAACACTATTTTATTCCTTTATTGAGTAATTCAAAATAAAACACCCAACAAAATGAAAAATTTAATGATGATTAAAAATATATTATATATATGTTATCTTATATGTTAACCTTTAAAATAAATTTCCCCAAATTTAGAACTTCAAAAAGTATTTTTACTAGTTATTATTTCAAATTTTCTTTTGTGCAGTTATTTTAAAGATAAATGACAAAATTAAACTTTTTTAAAATTAAACAGTTTTTTTATTATTTATAGTTTTAAACATTTTAGATTTAAAAAAAGCAATTATCGATATATATATTTCTACAGAAAAAATTTATTGAATAATTTATATGGGTGGTTTATCTTTTGTTAGATTTATAGCTATTGTTAACAAACGAACAACATTAAAGCGATGACATACAATATACATTTAGTTTAATTATTTGTTTATATTAATATTTATTTTTCAATGTACTTTGCTTTAAAAATCGTGTACATGTAAAATTCCTTAAATCATTAATCATTCAAAATTCATTAAAATAAATTAATTAATTGATATGGAAGTACATTATAAGTCCTAAATGAACGTCAATATCATACACATTTATTAATTAATTTTAAATGTGTCTTTATTGAAACTATATCATCCTATTATCACCCTATTCCTATATCATGCTATCATCAAACTATTATCATACTTGATGTACTTACCTGCATTACTTACTAAAATCAAAACTTCTGCATATTATTATATCATTATTGTATCAGAAGGAAATCATCAACAAATGGAAGTTTTAGAAAATTATACAACTCCAAAAAAAGGAGGAAGTCATCTGCTCAAATGAGATAGAGAGAGAGAGTTGCTAATACAAGAAAAGGTGTTAGGCTTTATTGAAAAGTCACACCCTGAAAAAGTTACAACTTTTTGCGCAGTGGCGTTGTTTGATGACACGTGTCTAATTTATATCAGTAAAATTCTAAAAGATTTTATCTTAACTGTAGATAAAGTGAAAAAAGAAACGAAACACCATAGATTGGTGTCTATTGAAGTAAATAGTGAAATGAGAGAAAACAGTTGTTTCGTCTGTCAACATCGTTTTAGTTGTTTAAATGATTTTTTTTTTTTTTTTTTATTATTATTATTATTATTATTATTTTTTTTTTTTTTTTTTTTGCATTTACGCATGTATTTGGCTTTATGTTGATTGTATACCTTATTTGTTTATTAAAATTATGAAAAAAATTAGGGAGATTCTTTAGCAGTTGGTACGAATTAACCTCCTTTCAACTAATTTTGGAAAATTAAAATAATTTTAATCTCATTTCAACTAAGTTTTGTCTTTTATTATTCAGAAATCAATAAATAAATTGTACTCTATATAAGCGATTTTACTCTGTAAAATCGTGTAAGCTAGCAAATGAAATTTTTTTCTTTTAAAAAAAATAGGCGTTTCTTGTATCTATTTCTAATTATTCACACTCTCGTTAAAAGATGGATGACAAAAATAATAAACGCGAATATTTAATTTATTTCGTTACAGTAAAATAAAATGCGCACATAAATAAAAAAAATTCTCGAATGAAAAAAAACTTTTAAGTTTTAAAAGTTTTTTATAAAAAGTTATTTAAAGTTATTTAATAGTTATTTAAAGAAAAAATATGCGTATATACAACAGGTGGGCTGACACATAGATGGCGCTACTAGTATTAAATCCATATGATTTTTAGTTAGCCTTAACCTTCAAAAGACACGTGTATGAATTAGACAGCTGTTGCACTATTAGTATATGAGTTACAGCATTTTTAGTAAAGCAACTTTTGTTAGTTTGAAAAAATGGATAAAAAGGAATTTCGTGTGTTAATAAAGCATTGCTTTTTGGCGAAAAAAATACTATTGAAGCCAAGGCTTGGCTTGATAAACATTATTCGGAATTTTCACCAGGAAAATCAACCGTAGAGAAGTGGTTTGCTAAATTTAAACGAGGCTAAATGAGCACAGAGGACGATGCACGCAGTGGACGCCCCTAAGAGTCGGTTACCGACGAAAACATCAAAAAAGTCCACAAAAAAATTTCTGATAATCGTAAAGTGAAGTTGATTAAGATAGCTGAGACCCTAAAGATATCAAAGGAACGTGTTGGACACATCGTGAATGAATATTTGGATATGCGAAAGCTCTGTTCAAAGTGGGTGCCGTGCGAGCTCACAATCGACGAAAAACAACAACGAATTGATGATTCTGAGTGTTTGGAGCTGTTCAATCGAAATAAACCCGAATTTTTGCGTCGATATGGGACAATGGATGAAACATGGCTCCATCATTTCACACCGGAATCCAATCGACAGTCAGCCGAGTGGACTGCACGTGATGAACACTAAAAATGCTATCACTTCACTAAAAATGATATAACTCACATACTAATAGTGCAATAGCTGTCAAATTTATATACGTCTCTTTTGAAGGTTAGGGCTAACTAAAAATCATATGGATTTAATACGCCATCTATGTGGCAGCCTAAGAACTTTTCAGCCCACCTGTTATATAACAGAACAAAAGAAAACAATGTAATTATGTGGTCCCTTCGAAAAACGTTTTACATTGAAACAATCACTTGGATGTCATTATACAACACACAAATATATGGAAAGATATTTTCCCCCTATAACTAGTTTTTAGTTCATTATTATCAATAAAATCAAATAAATAATTGAATAAGATAAAATCATAACCAGTAAAAGAAATTTTTTTATGTAATTATTGCTCGATCAAAGTTCTGTGTAATTATTCATAATAATAATATATCTATCAGAACAACTGAAAACAATGTAATTATATAGATCTTGTTGAAATAAGTTTTACATCGAAACAATCTCTTGAATGTCGATGTACAACAAGCAAATTTTTCAAATGTCAATGTTTTCAATGTCAAAGTAATAATTTTTAGTTCATTAATGTGAATAAAAATAAATTAAAAAAATAAGGGAAAATTACAAAGCTAAATTAATCATAAGCTGTAAAAGAAATTATTTTTTTTATAATTTTCAAATTCAAATTAAATAAATATACTAATAACTACAATACGAACACATGTTATAAGTATTTAAAAGTCAACTTTATTTTTTTCCAATTTTTTTTTTTATACTTTTAATAAAAATTTTAATTTTATTACATATTTAATTTGATTATATATTTTATTATTAATTTTATCATATATTTCATCATACTGTTTAATTTTATTAAATATTATATTATTTTATTTTATAATTTTTAGTTGTACTATATATTTTGTTATTATAATTTTAATGCATTTTATAAAACAATTTAAAGTATTAAGAAACATGAAAAATAAAGATAATTATTTAAAGATTATAATAAAGATGATTATTATTTATCAAAACACATGAAAAAAAAGTTACTTCGTTTTGATATTTCTGTTATTTCAACAACATAGTGAAAAAAATATGCATTTTATTAAGATATTTTTAAAAAATTCTACATGTCATTTTTTTTTATCTCTATTTTTTTTTTTTTTTTCTATTTTTATTTTTAAATACTCTATTTCATAATTCAATAAATTTTGACATAATGAATTTTGAAGTAACAAGAAGAATGGTAATTAATGAATAAATGAATGAATCGTAATGATTTAATAAATGAATGAATCGTAATGAATGAATAAATCATCATAATGAATTCTCAATTAACATGTACAAATAAAGCAATCAAAGCAATAATTGTTCAGCTATAGCAGATAAAATAATGTTTTATCATTATTATTAATATTATTTATTATTATTATTATTATATTTTAATTCTCAGAAAAAGAAATTAAATACAATAACTGCTATTCCTAATTATTTTCGCTGCTGCTCCTAAATTTTTTTTAATAAAATAAATATTTCAATTTAAAACCTCATTTACACACCTCTGCAGACAAATAATAAATTAATATAATGAAGAAGGAATATCCCTTAGCATTCTGAAGAACAAATTACATTTTCAAAATTTGCATAAAACGAAAATAAGTCCAAAAAGAAGAAAACCAACTACACGTTTAGTTTTTAAGAAACAAAATTTCATTACTTAAAAATAAAGATGATGTTACTAAATTATCCTATTTGTGGCCCAACATTTTTGTGTGCTTGCCCAAAAATTAATTTGAATAATATAATTAAAACTATTTAATTGAAGAAATAAACAACTTTCAACTTTTTAGTGATGATAAATATGTTCTCTTTTTTAACAACGGTGGTTCTCGGGATAGATTTATGTAAGCAAGTTCAGCAAAAGAATCCTGATTTTACTTTTTCCAGTTATAGTAATCGGGTATAAAATATATTTGGAGCAAGTGTTGTTATCTTTATAATTATACCCTCAAAACTCTGAGATTTATTGCGTTGTTATAGTTGTGACGTCACCAAAGCAGGACTGATTGCACGGTTGTTTATTTGATTTTAATTCAAAATGTATAGCTTAGTTTAAAATTTGTTATAGGTTGGTACAAAAATTCCCCAGTGTTTTTTGATCATATAAATATTCTCAGAAAAATATTCTTTTTTGAATGTATCTTAATATGATTGAAAATTTGCTGTAATTGTAAGTTAAATGTTTTCCTTATTTTTGCATAATAATAAAAATTCTAAGTAATATAATTTATATCAAGATTATATTTTTTGCCATTTTGGAGTTTAAAATATCAGATTTATTTCTGTATAAAGGCAATATTAAAAAATAAAGGTGCTGAACAAATCTTGTTTTCATTGAGTTTCCACTCTTTTAAAACATTAAATATTTATTTGCGAAATATTTTCACCCAAAGCACTTCATTTTTTTAACTAATAGTATCTCATTCTGATACAATAATGGGATAATAATTTTCGGAGATATGGAATTTTATAAATAATGCAGGATAGTACATCAAGTATGAATATCATTACTTTTACAGTTTCAATGAAAACATACTTAACATTAATTAATAATTGTGTATGATATGATTTTCATATCATACACAATTATTAATTAATTTTAAGTATCATACCGTGTACTTCCATATCTCGATTTAATGAATTTTACATGTACACGATTTTTAAAGCAAAGTATATTGAAAATTAAATATTAATACATAAACAAATCAAACAAAATGCATATTGTAAGCCATCGTTTTAGTACTGCTCGTTTATTAGCAATAACTGTAAACCTAAAAAAAGAAAAACTCTCCAAATCAATTGTCCAATAATTTGTTTTTCCTCATAAATGTATATATCGACATGCTTTTTCGAATCGAAAATACACTCATGTCCATAAATTAAGGATAATGAAGTTCAGGCAAAGAAAGAGACAGAAGCAAAACAAATTTGATTTATTTGTAAAGTCTATTTATTAAACAAAAGGTAAAGAGCAAAAAAGATGCTATATGTTTGATATAATTAATAAAAATTGCGATTTTTACTCCCTGGAGCAAATTTCAAAAAAGAACCTATTTACAAAAAACAGTATAACATGGTTAGTATGATGGTTAATATGGAGTATGTCTCCCGGACGATGCAATACAGGCCTTACAACACCTAGGCATGCTGAGTATCAAATTATCAATCTGATCTTGGGGAATATTACACCACTCATTAAGCAATGCCCTCCGAAGTTCCGGTTGACAGGTGGGAGGCGGTTGACGGGCTGCAATTCGTCGGCCAAGCATGTCCCACACATGCTCTATTGGATTCAAGTCCGGTGAGTATGCTGGCCAATCCATACGGATGATATCCTCCAATTGAAGGAATTCGTCTACAATGTTTGCACGGTGAGGACGGACGTTGTCATCCATAAACAGAAATTCAGCACCCATGGCGCCCAGAAACCAACGCACATGTTGTTCCAGAATGACATCCCGATAGATGTGGCCTGTCATCGTTACACTCTGAACATGCAGGTCAGTTCTGGAACAAAGAATAATTCCTCCCCAAATGAGCCACCCTGCACCACCGTAACGGTGTCGTTCAATGGTGTTCTCTTGGTGGTAACGGGTACCTGGCGCTCTCCATATGAAAGTCCGGCGAGAATCAGACTGCAAACTAAACCTGGACTCGTCGGAAAACATCACACAAGACCACTGTTGCGGTATCCACAATGCATGCTCTCTACTCCAGGTTAATCGCAGGCGACAGTGAGTTGCGGTAAGTGCAACACATGTGACAGGCCTACGAGCATATAGACCAATGTGCCCTAAGCGTCTGTACACGGTCTGCCTTGAAACTGTCGTACCGGTAGCTGAAGAGAGCTGACGAGACAGGTCTGATGCTGTGCTCCGTCTGTTTCTTTTGGCAGTAACTGCTAAATACCGGTCCTCATTCGGCGTTGTAACTCGGGGCGACCTGTGCTGTAGCATCTACTCACATTACCATCATCTTGGAATCGTTGCCGAAACCTGGAGATGACACTCTGGGCGATTCCAAGTTCCTCGGATACTTCCTGCTGGGTACGTCCACATTCCAGTCGTCCGATAATTCTACCACGTACAAAATCTTCCAAATGCTTCCTTTGTGCCATAACTATGCGGTTATTGCAATGAAAGGCTTTTAAAGCCCTTGTGAATAATTTTACTTCTTTGCCACCATTCTTTATATACCCCTCTCTTACACTCCCGTCATTGTGACGTACTATCCGCGCCATCTGGTGGTTTCCTGTAATTTGCATATTCTTCTTCAAGATGTGTGGGATAACTCTACAGGTGAAATTTTTGTTTTAGATTTCAATTTCTGTGTGATTCTGAATTATCCTTAATTTATGGACATGAGTGTATTTAAAACTATATATTTAACTGTTCATAATTTAAAAAAAACTATTTTTTTCTAGCATTTTTATCAATCTATTGAAATGAAAATTCGACATAATCCAGCTAATATGTATACGTTTCAGGTCCTGTTGGCCGAGTGATTAGCGCTCGGTTTAGGGTTCGATGGATGTTTGCAGTGTTTTGGAATCCAATTTAAACCTGTTGGGCGTAGGGCTGCGTACCCTACCCAGTAAAAAGAAAAGATATCATGTGTCTGAATCTGCCTTGACCCACCATGGAGCTGTTTCGCTATTGAAGAAGTATAAATATATATATAGACTCAAGAGCCAAAACATTATGACCACCCCTACATTTTGCAATGAACTCGCCTGGATGGTGTGGAAGACACGTGATCAGGTGCAAGTGGTATTTAACTGGTATTAAGTGGTGGTATTAATCCACGCCAAGGCGGGTTGAAGCTGTGTTGCGCGCCAAAGGTGGGCCCACTCGTTATAGACAGGCGGTCATAATGTTTTGGCTCTTGGGTGTATATATATATATATATATATATTTTTTATTCTATTATTATATCATAGTAATATTTCATTCCATTATTATATTATATTTTATATTATTATATATATATTCTATATTTATTTTTAATTTTATATTTATATTTTATTCTAAATAATAATTTCTTCTTTTATAAATTCCAATGGGTTAGCTGAAAATTCTAATAAATGTATAAAAGAAAAGCCATTGTTTTTAAATTTCGTTTATATTTAAGCCTCTGAGATTGAGCTCCAAATGGATATAATAATTAATATAATATATTATTTAACACATTTAAAGACAGATAATTATGGATTCAGGGAAGGACTCCACGTCTAGGCCGAAAACACGAAACTCAGGTACGCGCAGGGTACATGAAATATATTTCCTCTTCAAGTGTGAGTCTTTAGACCAACTAATAAGCAGTATTGAGCTAAATATATTTCCTCTCGGGATAAGAGATTGTAAACTAAACATTTTTCAGTGGAAGCGTAGGTTGCGCTGTGCTTCCTTCGGATGAGAGTCTAGAGTCCGACTGACCATTTCTCCCGAAATCCATAGGAGGTGCTCTTACGAGTGCGTATCAGGAAGCACGGTTACACTATGTAAATGTATGTTTGCAAAACTCTTGAAAATAATGTATTGAAAACTATTTTAAAATATTATTTCGTATGCCTTTCTTCTTTATGTCCTTTTTTGGCACACACTCAAATTTTCTAAAAATTCAGTTTCATAATTTTTCTTTAAAATAATTGTGCAAGAGACAATTAGAAATAATGAGTATAAGAAATAATTTTTTAAATTCTAGATTTGGGGAAATTTGTTTTAAAGCTTAACATGTATTTAGAAAAAATAATTTTTAATCATCTTCAAATTTTTCAGTTTGGTCAGTGTTTATTTTTAAATTATTCAATAAACGAATAAAATAGGGTTATTTCCTTCTTTTTTTTAAATTCCAATGGCTTAGCTTAAAATTCGAAAAGTTTAGTTTTATTATTTTTCCTTAAAATAACTGAATAAAAAAAAATTGAATAATGACTTTTAAAAATCATTTTTTTTTTAATTCTAAATTTGGAGAAATTTGTTTTAAAGCTTAACATATATCAAGAAAAAATTATTTCAAATCATCGGCAAATATATCATTTTGTTTAGTGTTTTATTTTTAGACTACTCAATAAATGTATAAAATAGCATTATTTTCCTCTTTTCTTTTGAAAATCTAATAAATTTATAAAAGAAAAGCCATTGCCGTGCATTCTTTTAAATTTCGTTTATATTTACGCCTCTGAGATTGAGCTGTAAATGGAACAACGCACTTTGCATCATTTTTATCCTCGAACAACAGGTTAGAAGAAAAAAAAGTCTCAAATCCACTTTCAGATTCTGTTTTGCACCATGAAATTTTGACTTCCTTCGATGGAAAATAAACTTTAGATCGCATCTGTAAAATGTTTGTTTGTGTGTATTCCAAAGATGTAAAACTTCCTTCTATTCTTGTCTCTTCCGACCGAAAGCATTCACTATTCAGAGGAAAAGGAAATACTTCCCAATTCTGGCATTTTGATGCCCTTCTATTCTGAGTATTTCAGTTCTCTGTTCATGGCATCGGCTAAACAAATCTAAGACTGACCAGGCTAAACATGAAAATAACTCCTTTTATTTTGCTAATGCATGGCTTGCTGAAGAAATTAGATGGGAATTTTTTTATATATATAAAAATCTCTAAAGAATATCTTGAATGTATTTGTGTTCTAAATTTTAAGAAATAGACTCAGTTTAGAGCGGCATTTTATACATTAGAGCAATATTTATATTGTAATATTGTTGAAAGTTAAAAAAAATTATTTGTTATTTTCCTTTATATGAATTATTAAGTGTAATATGTTTTATCTGCAAACCAAATATATAAAATCATATAGTACTCTTAATTATATCAATCGTTACTGTACCATATAGATCTATGTTTATTTACAACTAAATGTTTTAAGCCTAGATATTTAATAGATATAGTATTGCAAGATATTTTATATTTTAGAGTCACCTTTATATTACAACATTACTGGAAATTAAAATTATCTATAATTTTCCTTTGAACGAAGTATGCTTATAATTATGCTTTATCAACAAACCAAATAGTTAAAATTATATAAAATATCGTAGGGTTGTTGTATCGTATCCGACTTGGTACACTGCAGCATTAGACCAAGTCCAAGAATTCATGTGGTCTCATGGGAGCTTCTGTTGTAATGGAGCACCCATAGGTAGAAGAGTGACTTGGCTCCGTGACGCCGAAGAAGGAGGGAAATGCCTTCCGAGAGGACTTTTAGGGAGGGATACCCCGCTTTCGGCTATCGTATGATAGAAAACTCGGAAAACTCCCACCAGGTAGTCCGACACATGAGGTAAGATGCTGAACATCCCAAACGCCATCAAGTCTCATCTTTTGAAGCAGTGTCTACAACAAAGCTGCCAGCAGATTGAACCTTCGCCCTAATGCTCACCAGCGGAGCCCGGTGCCACTGAGATACGAGTAGGGCAAGTATAGTAGTCACAACAACAGTCAGCCAATCACAAACAACTAAAAACAAAGAAATTATGTTACCCTGAAAAGCTGTTGAAACAAAATTTACATCGAATCAATCTCTTGAAGTTCATACTACAACACATAAATTTTGAAAAGATATTTTTTCCTCTGATAATGTTAAAATTATAATTTTTAATTAACTATAATAATTGCAACAGTACCATATACTAAATCTATATTTATTTTCAATTTAACAATTAAAAATATTAAACCTATACATTTTCAAACAGCAAATGTTAAAAATAAAATATGATTTTAAATGCATCAAAGCAGCAGTTTTTGAAAGTCATTTCTCTGTATAATATTTCCTAATTTCAAGTTGCCTAATTGCTAGCCACTCAAGTTGCCTAGCTCTATAATTATTACTCAATCAATATTCTATATAATAAAGCATAGTAATTAGTCAATATAGTAATCAAAAGTAAGTACAACTGAAAACAATGAAATTATGTGAATTCTGGTTTTTTTTTCGAAACAATCTTTTCGAAGTTTCCCTCTGTTACATAAAATCTTAATTTTTAGTTATTTATTGTGAATAAAAATAAAAATAATAAGTTTTAGTTATTTATTCTGAATAAAAATAAAAATAATAAGTTTTAGTTATTTATTGTGAATAAAAATAAAAATAATAAGTTTTAGTTATTTATTATGAATAAAAATAAAAATAATAAGTTTTAGTTATTTATTGTGAATAAAAATAAAAATAATAAGTTTTAGTTATTTATTGTGAATAAAAATAAAAATAATAAGTTTTAGTTATTTATTGTGAATAAAAATAAAAATAATAAGTTTTAGTTATTTATTGTGAATAAAAAAAAAATCGAATAAATTAGTTAGAACCCGTAAAAGAAATTAGTTTTGTATATAATTTTCAAATTCAAACTAAATAAATATGCTAATAAATACAATTAGCAGCATGTTATCAGTATGATAAAATATAAGTAGTTGAAAGTTTCCTTTATTTACTCTTTTCTGAAGCTTTTTAATAACATTTTTCATTTTATTACCTATTTAAAGTGATTATATATTTTGTAGTTAATTTTATGCCGTATTCCATTAATCATCATCATCATCAGTGGCCCAACAACCCCATGGCGTGCCGAAGCCGTCTGCCTACTAGAGATGTTTTTTCTTTTTATGGGGTAGGTTTCAAACCTTACGCCCAACGTTCTACAGCCACATTAGACTGGAACCTACGGTTTAAAGTGGATTCCGAACCAGTACAAACATCCATGGCCCCGCTCAGCCACCTGGCAAACCTGTGGCACCAAGGGCCAGAGCGCTAGTCACTCGGCCGTCAGGCCCCATGTACTTCATTAATATATTTAATTTCATTACATATTGTACTAATTAATTTAATTATATATTTTATTATTATAATTTTAATAAAATCTATAAAACAATTTAAAATATTAAGGAATCTATTAAAGCACATAAAAAAGACACAGTCGCTTTGATATTCTGGGCATTTCAACACGACACTGAAATAAATATGTATTTTATTAAGATAATTTTAAAATTTTCTAAAAATCATTTCTTTATCTCTTATATTTGTTTTTTTTTTTATTTTAATTTTCAAGTGCTCTACATCACTAATTGTACAACAAATTTTAACACAATGGATTCTCAATTAACATAAAAGAATCGTAATGGATCATTAAAGGATTGAATCGTAATGAATGAATGAATCATAATGAATTCTCAATTAACGTGTTAAAATAAAGCAATCAAAGCAATAATTGTTCAGCTATAGCAGATAAAATAATGTTTTTTCATTATTATTAATATTGTTGAATTCTCAGAAAAAGAAACAAAATAGAATAGCTGCTACTCCTAATTATTTTCGCTGTTGCTTCTAATTATTTGTAATAAAACAAACATTTCAGCTTAAAACCCTACTTACACATATAATAAATTATAAAAATGATGAGGGAATATTCCCTAGCGTTCTGAAGAACAAATTACTTCGAAATTTGCATAAAACGAAAATAAGTCCAAAAAGACGAAGAAAGCAACTACACATTTAGCTTTTGAGAAAAAAAATTTCAATCCTTAAAACCAGACATTTTTACTAAATTATCTTATTTGTGACTCAACTTGTTTGTGTGCTTGTGGATCCAACAATTAATTTGAATAATATAAATAAGGCTCTTTAATTAAGGAAATAAACACTATTCAGTTTTTTTGTTATGATAAAAATTTTCTCTTTTTAACAACGGTGGATCTCGTGATAGTTTTATGCATGCTACAATCAAGCAGTTGATAAGCAATGGAAGGAGGACATTTTGTCTTCCTGCAAGACTTTTCTGAATAACAGCGTATAGTATCAAAAAAATTGGAAATAAATTAAACTAATGCAAAAATAAATATCAACTTTTTAGTTATGATACATATTTTCTCCTTCTTAACAACTGGTCTCGTGAGGGATTTATTCATACCTCAAAAACCAATTGATAAGCAATGAAAGAAGGAAATTTTGTCTTCCTGCAAGACTTTTCTGAATAACAGCGTATAGTATCAAAAAAAAATTGGAAATAAATTAAACTAATGTAAAAATAAATATCAACTTTTTAGTTATGATACATATTTTCTCCTTCTTAACAACTGGTCTCGTGAGAGATTTATTCATACCTCAAAAACCAATTGATAAGCAATGAAAGAAGGCAATTTTGTCTTCCTGCAAGACTTTTCTGAATAACAGCGTATAGTATCAAAAAAATTGGAAATAAATTAAACTAATGTAAAAATAAATATCAACTTTTTAGTTATGATACATATTTTCTCCTTCTTAACAACTGGTCTCGTGAGGGATTTATTCATACCTCAAAAAACCAATTGATAAGCAATGAAAGAAGGCAATTTTGTCTTCCTGCAAGACTTTTCTGAATAACAGCGTATAGTATCAAAAAATTGGAAATAAATTAAACTAATGTAAAAATAAATATCAACTTTTTAGTTATGATACATATTTTCTCCTTCTTAACAACTGGTCTCGTGAGAGATTTATTCATACCTCAAAAACCAATTGATAAGCAATGAAAGAAGGAAATTTTGTCTTCCTGCAAGACTTTTCTGAATAACAGCGTATAGTATCAAAAAAAATTGGAAATAAATTAAACTAATGTAAAAATAAATATCAACTTTTTAGTTATGATACATATTTTTCTCCTTCTTAACAACTGGTCTCGTGAGGGATTTATTCATACCTCAAAAAACCAATTGATAAGCAATGAAAGAAGGAAATTTTGTCTTCCTGCAAGACTTTTCTGAATAACAGCGTATAGTATCAAAAAAATTGGAAATAAATTAAACTAATGTAAAAATAAATATCAACTTTTTAGTTATGATACATATTTTCTCCTTCTTAACAACTGGTCTCGTGAGAGATTTATTCATACCTCAAAAAACCAATTGATAAGCAATGAAAGAAGGCAATTTTGTCTTCCTGCAAGACTTTTCTGAATAACAGCGTATAGTATCAAAAAAATTGGAAATAAATTAAACTAATGTAAAAATAAATATCAACTTTTTAGTTATGATACATATTTTCTCCTTCTTAACAACTGGTCTCGTGAGGGATTTATTCATACCTCAAAAACCAATTGATAAGCAATGAAAGAAGGCAATTTTGTCTTCCTGCAAGACTTTTCTGAATAACAGCGTATAGTATCAAAAAAAATTGGAAATAAATTAAACTAATGTAAAAATAAATATCAACTTTTTAGTTATGATACATATTTTCTCCTTCTTAACAACTGGTCTCGTGAGAGATTTATTCATACCTCAAAAAACCAATTGATAAGCAATGAAAGAAGGAAATTTTGTCTTCCTGCAAGACTTTTCTGAATAACAGCGTATAGTATCAAAAAAATTGGAAATAAATTAAACTAATGTAAAAATAAATATCAACTTTTTAGTTATGATACATATTTTCTCCTTCTTAACAACTGGTCTCGTGAGGGATTTATTCATACCTCAAAAAACCAATTGATAAGCAATGAAAGAAGGAAATTTTGTCTTCCTGCAAGACTTTTCTGAATAACAGCGTATAGTATCAAAAAAATTGGAAATAAATTAAACTAATGTAAAAATAAATATCAACTTTTTAGTTATGATACATATTTTCTCCTTCTTAACAACTGGTCTCGTGAGGGATTTATTCATACCTCAAAAAACCAATTGATAAGCAATGAAAGAAGGAAATTTTGTCTTCCTGCAAGACTTTTCTGAATAACAGCGTATAGTATCAAAAAAATTGGAAATAAATTAAACTAATGTAAAAATAAATATCAACTTTTTAGTTATGATACATATTTTCTCCTTCTTAACAACTGGTCTCGTGAGATTTATTCATACCTCAAAAAACCAATTGATAAGCAATGAAAGAAGGAAATTTTGTCTTCCTGCAAGACTTTTCTGAATAACAGCGTATAGTATCAAAAAAATTGGAAATAAATTAAACTAATGTAAAAATAAATATCAACTTTTTAGTTATGATACATATTTTCTCCTTCTTAACAACTGGTCTCGTGAGGGATTTATTCATACCTCAAAAAATCAATTGATAAGCAATGAAAGAAGGAAATTTTGTCTTCCTGCAAGACTTTTCTGAATAACAGCGTATAGTATCAAAAAATTGGAAATAAATTAAACTAATGTAAAAATAAATATCAACTTTTTAGTTATGATACATATTTTCTCCTTCTTAACAACTGGTCTCGTGAGAGATTTATTCATACCTCAAAAAACCAATTGATAAGCAATGAAAGAAGGAAATTTTGTCTTCCTGCAAGACTTTTCTGAATAACAGCGTATAGTATCAAAAAAATTGGAAATAAATTAAACTAATGTAAAAATAAATATCAACTTTTTAGTTATGATACATATTTTCTCCTTCTTAACAACTGGTCTCGTGAGGGATTTATTCATACCTCAAAAAACCAATTGATAAGCAATGAAAGAAGGAAATTTTGTCTTCCTGCAAGACTTTTCTGAATAACAGCGTATAGTATCAAAAAAATTGGAAATAAATTAAACTAATGTAAAAATAAATATCAACTTTTTAGTTATGATACATATTTTCTCCTTCTTAACAACTGGTCTCGTGAGGGATTTATTCATACCTCAAAAACCAATTGATAAGCAATGAAAGAAGGAAATTTTGTCTTCCTGCAAGACTTTTCTGAATAACAGCGTATAGTATCAAAAAAATTGGAAATAAATTAAACTAATGTAAAAATAAATATCAACTTTTTAGTTATGATACATATTTTCTCCTTCTTAACAACTGGTCTCGTGAGAGATTTATTCATACCTCAAAAAACCAATTGATAAGCAATGAAAGAAGGAAATTTTGTCTTCCTGCAAGACTTTTTCTGAATAACAGCGTATAGTATCAAAAAAATTGGAAATAAATTAAACTAATGTAAAAATAAATATCAACTTTTTAGTTATGATACATATTTTCTCCTTCTTAACAACTGGTCTCGTGAGAGATTTATTCATACCTCAAAAAACCAATTGATAAGCAATGAAAGAAGGAAATTTTGTCTTCCTGCAAGACTTTTCTGAATAACAGCGTATAGTATCAAAAAAATTGGAAATAAATTAAACTAATGTAAAAATAAATATCAACTTTTTAGTTATGATACATATTTTCTCCTTCTTAACAACTGGTCTCGTGAGGGATTTATTCATACCTCAAAAAACCAATTGATAAGCAATGAAAGAAGGAAATTTTGTCTTCCTGCAAGACTTTTCTGAATAACAGCGTTTAGTATCAAAAAAATTGGAAATAAATTAAACTAATGTAAAAATAAATATCAACTTTTTAGATATGATACATATTTTCTCCTTCTTAACAACTGGTCTCGTGAGAGATTTATTCATACCTCAAAAAACCAATTGATAAGCAATGAAAGAAGGAACTTTTGTCTTCCTGCAAGACTTTTCTGAATAACAGAGTATAGTATCAAAAAATTGGAAATAAATTAAACTAATGTAAAAATAAATATCAACTTTTTAGTTATGATACATATTTTCTCCTTCTTAACAACTGGTCTCGTGAGGGATTTATTCATACCTCAAAAATCAATTGATAAGCAATGAAAGAAGGAAATTTTGTCTTCCTGCAAGACTTTTCTGAATAACAGAGTATAGTATCAAAAAAATTGGAAATAAATTAAACTAATGTAAAAATAAATATCAACTTTTTAGTTATGATACATATTTTCTCCTTCTTAACAACTGGTCTCGTGAGAGATTTATTCATACCTCAAAAAACCAATTGATAAGCAATGAAAGAAGGAAATTTTGTCTTCCTGCAAGACTTTTCTGAATAACAGAGTATAGTATCAAAAAAATTGGAAATAAATTAAACTAATGTAAAAATAAATATCAACTTTTTAGTTATGATACATATTTTCTCCTTTCTTAACAACTGGTCTCGTGAGGGATTTATTCATACCTCAAAATCAATTGATAAGCAATGAAAGAAGGAAATTTTGTCTTCCTGCAAGACTTTTCTGAATAACAGAGTATAGTATCAAAAAAATTGGAAATAAATTAAACTAATGTAAAAATAAATATCAACTTTTTAGTTATGATACATATTTTCTCCTTCTTAACAACTGGTCTCGTGAGAGATTTATTCATACCTCAAAAACCAATTGATAAGCAATGAAAGAAGGCAATTTTGTCTTCCTGCAAGACTTTTCTGAATAACAGCGTATAGTATCAAAAAAAATTGGAAATAAATTAAACTAATGTAAAAATAAATATCAACTTTTTAGTTATGATACATATTTTCTCCTTCTTAACAACTGGTCTCGTGAGGGATTTATTCATACCTCAAAAAATCAATTGATAAGCAATGAAAGAAGGAAATTTTGTCTTCCTGCAAGACTTTTCTGAATAACAGAGTATAGTATCAAAAAAATTGGAAATAAATTAAACTAATGTAAAAATAAATATCAACTTTTTAGTTATGATACATATTTTCTCCTTCTTAACAACTGGTCTCGTGAGGGATTTATTCATACCTCAAAAATCAATTGATAAGCAATGAAAGAAGGAAATTTTGTCTTCCTGCAAGACTTTTCTGAATAACAGAGTATAGTATCAAAAAAATTGGAAATAAATTAAACTAATGTAAAAATAAATATCAACTTTTTAGTTATGATACATATTTTCTCCTTCTTAACAACTGGTCTCGTGAGAGATTTATTCATACCTCAAAAAACCAATTGATAAGCAATGAAAGAAGGCAATTTTGTCTTCCTGCAAGACTTTTCTGAATAACAGCGTATAGTATCAAAAAAATTGGAAATAAATTAAACTAATGTAAAAATAAATATCAACTTTTTAGTTATGATACATATTTTCTCCTTCTTAACAACTGGTCTCGTGAGGGATTTATTCATACCTCAAAAAACCAATTGATAAGCAATGAAAGAAGGCAATTTTGTCTTCCTGCAAGACTTTTCTGAATAACAGCGTATAGTATCAAAAAAATTGGAAATAAATTAAACTAATGTAAAAATAAATATCAACTTTTTAGTTATGATACATATTTTCTCCTTCTTAACAACTGGTCTCGTGAGGGATTTATTCATACCTCAAAAAACCAATTGATAAGCAATGAAAGAAGGAAATTTTGTCTTCCTGCAAGACTTTTCTGAATAACAGCGTATAGTATCAAAAAAATTGGAAATAAATTAAACTAATGTAAAAATAAATATCAACTTTTTAGTTATGATACATATTTTCTCCTTCTTAACAACTGGTCTCTTGAGAGATTTATTCATACCTCAAAAAACCAATTGATAAGCAATGAAAGAAGGAAATTTTGTCTTCCTGCAAGACTTTTCTGAATAACAGCGTATAGTATCAAAAAAATTGGAAATAAATTAAACTAATGTAAAAATAAATATCAACTTTTTAGTTATGATACATATTTTCTCCTTCTTAACAACTAGTCTCGTGAGAGATTTATTCATACCTCAAAAAACCAATTGATTAGCAATGAAAGAAGGAAATTTTGTCTTCCTGCAAGACTTTTCTGAATAACAGCGTATAGTATCAAAAAAATTGGAAATAAATTAAACTAATGCAGTAAAATATCAACTTTTGTGTTATATATATTTTCTCTCTCTTAACAACGATGGATCTCGGGATATATTTATACATACCACAAACAGCCAATTGATAAGCAAGGAAAGCAGGACATTTTGTCTTCCTGTAAGACTTTTCAGAGCAACAGCGTGTGGTATGAAAAAATAATTTAATAAATGAAACTAATGCAATAAAATACCAACTTTCTTGTCATGATAAATATTTTCTCGATTTTAACAACAGTGGTTCTCGTAGTAGATTTATGCATACCACAAACAGTCGATTGATAAGCAATGAAAGGACTACATTTTGTCTTCCTGTAAGACATCTCAAAGTAACATCGTGTGGCAAGAAAAAAAATTAATCAATGAATCTAATGCAATAAAATGTCAACTTTTTAGTTATGATAAATATTTTATCTCTTTTAGTAACGGTGGGTCTCGTGATAGGTTTATGCATACCACAAACAGCCAATGGATAAGCAATGAACACAACGATCCTGTAAGACTTTTCGGCATTACTACGTGTTGTATGAAAAGAAATTTGAAATAAAAGAAACAAATGCAATATTATATAATCCAATCAAAACCAATGCAATATAACTTTTAAAAATCGAGTCAATAAATTAATTGAATCAACCCGTAAAAATAAAAGAAGACATCAAATAATACTTACAATAATGGTATAGCTTCTAAACTAAACGATTGCATGATGTAATAATTCAATTAAAGAATTTATATTCATTTACATAAGCATGTCTTTTATTTAAATGAAAAAAAAATACATAAAAAAATCATGATTGTATGCAATTTCATTATACCGCAAATCATTAAATATATTAAATACTCCATGTACTATAGTAAAAGAACATCAACCCGGTTCAATGGTCACAAGATTATGCCAAAGTTCAATAGCTATAGTCAATTCATAAAGCGAAAGTTAATCACTGTATTTTAAAATCATTAACCCACAGAAATATTGGTAAACTGCATTTTAAATAACCTTTTTTCTATTAGCTAAGTCCTCATCTGCATTAATCAATAAACAATCTAATTTATTGAAAAGCCAATTTATATTTATCTGCACAATTATATTTACTTCTATGCATTTTTATTGGTATTATATTTTATAAATGTATTAAATAATGAATCTTCTAGGAAATTTTGCAAAAGGTTCCCGCAGTTTTCCATCATTTCAAGGATTTAATATCCTCACACATAATATTTACCTTCATTTTACAAGTCTCAATTTTATTTTATGTCATTGTATTTTTTTAGTTACAGAGATTTAGAATTTTAGGAATTAGATAAAGTACTATGATTTTTCACGTGATATTACATATTATTCACATGAAGTTTTGTTACATATTGGATCTATATTTTAGAAACGAAGAAAATTATTTCTCATACTGAAATTATTATTTAATCAAATAAAGAAATCGACTGAAATAAATTTCAAATTTCGCAACTCGTAACTGAACATTTTTTTTAATTCCGATGGCTGGTTCAAAAAGTGACATAGAACAACACCACTACGAACAATAGAACTATCAACAGAACAATAGAAGAAGTAATATAAAAAAAAAATTTAAGTCAATTCCTACTTTTTTTTCACTATAGTGCAGAAAGTCCTTTATAAATAATTTCATTCATTTTTTTAAGTTTATCTGGCGCCATCTATTGGTAGATATCTGCAATTTAAATCTAAAAAAACTCAAATTAATTAATTAAATTTAATTACTGAATTAATATTTGAAAAAAATCTGTATTAACATCAAGTGTCATCCACTACAAGTTCAAAAAAAAATGCATTTGAACATGAGTGGATGAATAAAAAGTATTTAATTAATGATTGAAAATTTGAACAAGATATATATAAAGAGAGTGTGAGCTAATAGAAGGAATTGAAATAAGGCCAGAGTCATTGGTTAATGAATGATCTTGCTTCCCTATATCTATTACAGGTGGGCAGACAATTTCGTAGGCTGACACATAGATGGCGATACTAGTATTAAATCCATATGATTTTTAGCTAGCCATGACCTTCAAAAGACACGTAAATAAAGTTGACAGCTGTGGCACTATTAGTATGTGAGTTATAGCATTTTTAATGAAGCAACTTTTGTTAGTTTGGAAAAATGGATAAAAAGGAATTTCGTGTGTTAATTAAAGCATTGCTTTTTGGCGAAAAAAAATACTATTAAAATTAAGGCTTGGCTAGATAAACATTATTCGGACTTTGCACCAGGAAAATCAACCGTAGAGAAGTGGTTTGCTGAATTTAAACGAGGCGAAATGAGCATCGATAACGATGCACGCAGTGGACGCCCCAAAGAGGCTCTTACCGACGAAAACATCAAAAAAGTCCACAAAATAATTTCTGATAAACGTAAAGTGAAGTTGATTGAGATAGCTGAGACCCTAAAGATATCAAAGGAACGTGTTGGATATATCGTGAATGAATATTTGGATATGCGAAAGTTCTGTTCAAAGTGGGTGCCGCGCAGAGCTCACAATCGACCCAAAACAACAACGAATTGATGATTCTAAGCAGTGTTTGGAGCTGTTCAATCGTAATAAATCCGAATTTTTGTGTTGATATGTGACAATGGATGAAACATGGCTCCATCATTTCACACCGGAGTCCAATCGACAGTCAGCCGAGTGGATTGCGCGTGATGAACACTAAAAATGCTATAACTTCACAAAAAATGCTATAACTAACATGCTAATAGTGCTACAGCTGTCAACTTTATACACGTGTCTTTTGAAGGTTAGGGCTAACTAAAAGTCATATGGATTTAATATTAGTAGCGCCATCTATGTGTCAGCCTATGAATATTTCAGCCAACCTGTTAGGTCCACAAAGAACCTCACATCGGAGCAGATGGTCCCAGTCCATTACTTCTCCAGAGTCACAAAGTGGGCAGATAGGATCAGTTAAAAAGCCTATGCGATGCAAATAGAAGGCACGACAATCATTTCCCATAGACATCGTAGCTAAACAAACTATGCAGTAAATTTCAACTTTCCATGAACTTGAAAAATATAAAAGTAATAAGCTAATGGAAACACAAGTTACTACAATAACTTCCTCCCTTTGATAAATTTCTCAAAAAATCCATTATTTAAATTTGGAAACGATGCAAAATGTTCTTTTTTTTCCAATTCCTTCTATTAGTTCACACTCTCCCTATATATATCTTGTTCAAATTTTCAATCGTTAATAAAACACTTTTTATTCCTCCACTCATGTTCAAATACATTTTATTTAACTTGTAGGGGATGAAACTGGATGTTAATACAGTTTTTTCAAATATTAATTCAGTAATTAAATTTAATTCATTAACTTTAGTTTTTTTTTTAGATTTACGTTGCATATATCTACCAATAGATGGCGGCAGATAAACTTAAAAAAATAAATGACAATTATTTATAAAGGACTTTCTGCAATATAGTGGGGAAAAAATAGGAATTGACTTTAAAAAAAAAAATTTTATATTACTTGTTTTTCATATTTATACGTTTTGAAAGAAGATTTCTATAAAAATGTGATGTTGGTATTTTTTGAAGATATATTTTTCTTCGTCCTATTCTAATATGGGGATATTTGCGATACTGCATTCAATCCATTAAAATCCAATTTATTGATAAGGTTAATTCAGCTATCAATGCAGTGTGTTCTACACTAAAAGAATTTTTCAAAACAGGATTATTTTTAAGAGTTAAAAAAAGAGGAAAATGTATTAATACATTCAATAAACTCTAAATTGTTTTTCATTCTGTAGTAATAGGTAAAACATCGTTGTGAAACATTTTGCTTGTTGCTAAACTCTGAGTGTTCCTTAATACTTTTATTCCTTCTGCACATTCCTGGAAAAGCCTACTAAATTTATGCGAGTCCTGAAGAAAGATAGCATAGTTTCTATTGAATTTATTGGTTTTCGAATTTACTAAATTGAAAATTATTTGGGCCTGTATGACCAAGTGGCTAGCGCTCTGGCGCTCGGTACTACAGGTTTCGAGTTCGAGTCCCGGCGGTGCCATGGATGTTTATAGTGGTTCGGAATCCCCTTTAAGCTGTAGGTCCCAGTCTAACACGATTGTTGGGCGTAGGGCTGACATCCCAACCCCGTAAAACGACAACATCTAATGTCTCGAAATCTGCCGTTAGGTAGACGGCCGTGGCCCACCATGGGGCTTTTGCGCCAATGATGATGTTGAATATTATTTAATTATTATTGATATCATTGAATTTATTTAATTTTTATTTGTTGAATTTACCAACGAATGAAACTAATTTTTGTTCCGAAACCATTTAAACCATAGTCATTTCTTCTTCATTTGCGCAACAGCCTCATGGTGGATTCAACTCGTCTGCCTAGTGGCAGATTTCGAGACAGAAAATGTTTTTCTTTTTACGGGGTAAGGTTGTGAGCCCAACACTCTACAGTCATATGATACTGGACCTATGGTTTACAGTGGATTCCAAACCACTACAAACATCCATGGCGCCATTGAGACTCGAACCTGAAACCTGTGACACCGAGCCCCAAAGCGCTAGTTACTCAACAATCAGGCCCCAGACCATCAATATTCGATAAAAAAAATATTTTTATCATATTTAAGATTTTGTTGCACATCGGTGGGCTAGCATAAACATTGGGGCCTGAATGGCGAATGTATAATGCTCTGGCGCTCGGTACCATAGGTTTCGAGTGCGAGTCCCGTCGGTGCCATGAATGTTTGTAGTGTTCGGACATCGTTAGTTAGTGTCCCGGTGTCATATGACAGTAAAGCGTCACAGAGCTCTGTCAGACTTCTCACCCAAATCACTCCCAAACTGTATAAGGGCAACTCAGCTCAAGACACAGTGATGTGATGTGGTGTAGTAGTATATACATTAGTGATCATTTTTTTTTGTAACCTTTCTAAAAAAACTAATGCGTTTAAATATCTCATTGCTCTTTTTCAAATTAAAATACATTAAAAATAAAACTTAATCTGCGTCGAGAATACTTTTGTTTTATTTTATGAACACTTAAATCGTAAATCTAACTCCCCCGTCTACAAACTTTCTCTCACTTCCTTGTATAAGTTCTCCATGTATGAACATCCGGTTTTTTTCAATTCCTTCTATTAGCTCACACTCTCCCTATATATATCTTGTTCAAATTTTCAATCGTTCATAAAACACTTTTTATTCATCCACTCAAGTTCAAATATGAATTAATTAATTAAATTTAATTAATTAATTTTAGTTTTTGTTAGATTTAAGTTGCATGTATCTACCAATAGAAAGCGCCAGATAAACTTAAAAAAAATGAATGAAAATTATTTATAAAGGACTTCCTGCAATATAGTGAGGAAAAAAAAAAAGGAATTGACTTTAAAAATTTTTTTTTTATGTTACTTCTTTATTTGTCTGTAAATATTAAGTTGCCGTTTGTTACTTGTTAAATAAATAGAAATATAATTTTTATGCTACAGACTTGTTGGAAATGTTAGATGGTTTGCAATATAATTAAATTGGTTAAGTACAAATCCGATCTTTGGAAATACATTCCGATGACTTTGCGAACTTAAAAGCTAAGGAAAATTAATTAAGTAATATTATAATTTAAACTATTTGACAAATTAGTCAATAATAAGCATGATATCTTATTTTATCTTCTAAATTCAGCTTTAGTCTATCATCCTCTGCAGATATGTCCAAGGTGACCCTATCTCAAGCAGCTGCTTCTGTACTGTTCTATGCAAATAGTTTTTTTTTTATATGTATATACAAGTAGACTGTTGTTAGGAGTTTTAATTTTGTGCGACCTTTTCAAAGTTAACAAAACTTCTTCTCTATACTTATTTACTTTTGGTTAATACTTTTTTACTGTACTTATTTAATTTAATTTTGATTTCATTTTTGTAAGCCTATTGTTATACTTTGTGGAATATTTATTTTGAATTTTTTAATTTTAATAAAATAATAAATTTTACTCATAAATATTTAATAAAAATAAATAAAATATTTAAATGACGATAAAATAGTTAAATGATATGAAGACATCATAAATAAAAATTCAAGTAAAACTAATTAACCAACTTACTTTTTTATTGTATTTATTTAATTTTTATTGCAATCTATAAGTCTAGTGTTATACTTTGCGGAACAGTTATTTTGAATTTTAATAAAATAATAAACTTAACTCATAAATATTTAATAAAAAGCAATAAAATATTTAAATATTATAAAGACATCATAAATAAAAAATCCAGTAAAACTAATAAATCAACTTTATTGGTTAATTAGTTTAAATACTATACTATAAAAAATACATACATAAAAAATACATAATGTACTGTAAAAAAATACTATTATATACTATATACAATATTATAAGAAAAATTCACAAATCATAACTTTTATAAATATTATTACTTTATATAAATACATTATTACTAATGTATTATATATATTATTATGTTTTATAAATACTTTATTTTAAAATTAATTTTTTATAATTGTTAGTGATTATAAATTCAAATGCTTATTAAATATTGAATAAATAAATTATAGTTCAAAATCGCTTCCAAATAAACAAAACATCACCAACTACATTTTTCAGAGAGGTGGAGAATATTTCAGAAAATTCCAAAACCGTAAAAGCGATGTTTTGAAAGCAAACAGCTTGACACGTGGAAGCTCTTCAGCTGGTATTAAGGCATTTTTAATTAGCAGTTGCGGAATATGTTCAAGTTATGGTAAAACAAATTGCAAAGCTCATAAATAGGAAGAAAAAGCATGAGGATATAAAAATAAGTATGATTTATCTTCCTGACACAGCGTTTAATTTAGGAGCCCGGTGACTTCTAAGTACTCTGCCTAAATTACCTGAAATATTTCCACTTTTTTACAGTTTATCCTCTTAAATTTAATGAGATTTGCAGTTGGAGAATTTTATTAAAAACTAAGCGAGGTGAGTTGGTTTTGCATTCTTTTTAATTTAGAGAACGGGGAGATAGTTAGGTGTCCATTCACCTCCAGAAATATTTAGCTCAAAATTGAAGTCTTTTTTAAAAAAAATTAATAAAATCGATTACGTTGTTAAATTCATTTTTTTTCTCTTAAAAATAATAAAATATAAATTGGAACAGTTTGATGGTTTTGATTTTAGTATCTGGTGATTTGAATTATATGTTGGTAAACCGAAGGATTTCTCTATTAATAATCATAAATAATCCACATAAATTTTATTAAAAAACTGCTAATATAAATTTTATAAAAATATACTTTTTAGTAAATTTAATTTTTTTTATTAATAGTTAACATAAATTTTATTAAATAAATAGCTAATAATAAATTTCATAAAAAAATAAACTTTTTAGTAAATCAAAGGATTTGTTTATTAATAATTAACATTTTATTAAAATGCAGCTAATATAAGTTTTATGAAATAAAATATTTTAGTAAATCGAAGGATTTTTTTATTAATAATTAATATAAATTTTATTAAAAAAACAACTAATATAAATTTTAAAAAATATATACTTTTTAGTAAATCGAAGGATTTTTTATTAATAATTAACCCAAATGTTATTAAAAAACTGCTAATATAAAGATCTCCTGTCTAGAAATCTGCCAGTAGGCAGATAGCCTTGGACCCCCACATGAGGCTGTTGAGCCCCTGATGATGATAATGATGATTACTTTATATAAATATATTATATTATTAATACATTACTATATTAGTGCATTTTATTATGTTTATAAATACGTTACTTTTAAAATTAACTTTTTAAAATTTTCAATGATAAATACAAATACTTAGTGAATATTGAATACAAAAATCATCATTGAAAATCGCTAACAGATAAATTGAACACCACCAACAACATTTTTCAAAAAGGTAAAGAATATTTAAGAAAATTCCATAAACATTAAAGCGATGCTTTGAAAGCAAACAGCCAGACACGTGCAAGATCTTCAGCTGGTATTAAGGCATTTTTAATTAGCAGTTGCAGAATATTTTCAAGTTATGGTAAAACAGGAAAATAGGAGAAAAAAGGTAAAATAGGAGAAAAAAGCACGGGGATATAAAAATAAGTATGATTTATCATCCTGACACAGCGTTTAATTTAGGAGCCCGGTGACTTCTAAGTACTCTGTCTAAATTACCTGAAATATTTCCACTTTTGTACAGTTTATCCTCTTACATTTAATGAGATTTGCAGTTTGAGAATTTTAATAAAAACTGAGCAAGGAGTTGGTTTTGCATTCTTTTTAATTTAGAGAACGGAGAGATAGTTAGTTGTCCATTCACCTCCAAAAAATATTTAACTCAAAATTGAAGTCTTTTTTTTTTTTAATTTCATAAAATCAATTAAGTTGATAAATTCATTTTTTTCTTTTGAAAATAATAAAATATAAATAGGAACAACTTGACGCTTTTATCTTTAATACCTGGTGATTTGAATTATGTGTTAGTAAATCGAAAAATTTATACAGAATAAAAACCGCTTATATATTGAAAGAATATACACTCATGTCCATAAATTAAGGATAATGAAGTTCAGGCAAAGAAAGAGACAGAAGCAAAACAAATTTGACTTATTTGTAAAGTCTATTTATTAAACAAAAGTTAAAGAGCAAAAAAAGATGCTACATAAAAATGTTTGATATAATTAATAAAAATTGCGATTTTTACTAACAGGAGCAAATTTCAAAAAAGAACCTATTTACAAAAAACAGTATAACATGGTTAGTATGATGGTTAATATGGAGTATGTCTCCCGGACGATGCAATACAAGCCTTACAACGCCTAGGCATGCTGAGTATCAAATTATCAATCTGATTTTGGGGAATATTACACCACTCATCAAGCAATGCCCTCCGAAGTTCCTGTTGACAGGTTGGAGGGGGTTGACGGGCTGCAATTCGTCGGCCAAGAATATCCCACACATGCTCTACTACATTCAAGTCCGGTGAGTATGCTGACCAATCCATACGGGTGATATCCTCCAATTGAAGGCATTCGTCTACAATGTTTGCACGGGGAGGACGGGCGGTGTCATCCATAAACAGAAATTCAGCACCCATGGCGCTCCGAAACAAACGTACATGTTGTTCCAGAATGACATCCCGATAGATGTGGCCTGTCATCGTTACACTCTGAACATGCAGGTTAGTTCTGGAACCAAGAATAATTCCTCCCCAAACGAGCCATCCTGCACCACCGTAACGGTGTCGTTCAATGGTGTTCTCTTGGTGGTAACGGGTACCTGGCGCTCTCCATATGAAAGTCCGGCGAGAATCAGACTGCAAACTAAACTTGAACTCGTCAGATAACATCACACCAGACCACTGTTGCGGTGTCCACAATGCATGCTCTCTACTCCAGGTTAATCGCAGGCGACAGTGAGTTGCGGTAAGTGGAACACAGCTGACAGGCCTACGAGCATATAGGCCAATGTGCCCTAAGCTTCTGTTCACGGTCTGCCTTGAAACTGTCGTACCGGTAGCTGAAGAGAGCGGACGAGACAGGTCTGATGCTGTGCTCCGTCTGTTTCTTTTGGCAGTAACTGCTAAATACCGTTCCTCATTCGGTGTTGTAACTCGGGGGCGACCTGTGCTGTAACATCTACTCACATTACCGTCATCTTGGAATCGTTGCCGAAGCCTGGAGATGAAACTCTGGGCGATTCCAAGTTCCTCGGATACTTCCAGCTGGGTACGTCGACATTCCAGTCATCCAATAATTCTACCACGTAAAAAAAATCCAAATGCTTCCTTTGTGCCATAACTATGCGGTTATTGCACTGAAAGGCTTTTAAAGCGCTTGTGAACAATTTTACTTCTTTGCCACCATTCCTTATATACCCCTCTCTTACACTCTCGACATTGTGACGTACTATCCGAGCCATCTGGTGGTTTCCTGTAATTTGCATATTCTTTTTCAAGATGTGTGTGATAATTCTAGAGGTGAAATTTTTATTTTGGAGTTCAATTTCTGTGTGATTCTGAATTATCCTTAATTTATGAACATGAGTGTACATAATGATTCAAATGCTTTCTGATGCCCCAGGACATCCTTTATATACACTCCACTGCAATGTGCTGCCACCTGCCTGTTGAGATTGGTTATTTCACGTTGACATCGAAAGTAGGTGGTGGGCACATTAATATGACTTGAATGTGTATAAATTTTATAAAAATAAACTTTTTAGCAAATAGAAGGATTATTAATAATTAACATAATTTCTAATAAAATGCAGCTAATATATGTTTTATGAAAATAAATATTTTAGTAAATCGAAGGATTTTTTTATAAATAATTAATATAAATTTTATTAAAAAAACAGTTAATATAAATTTTTTAAAAAAATAAACTTTTTAGTAAATCGAAGGATTTGTTTATTTATAATTAACCCAAATTTTATTAAAAAACTTCTAATATAAAGATTTCCTGTCTAGAAATCTGCCAGTAGGTAGATGGCCTTGGCCCACCATATGAGGCTGTTGCGCCATTGATTATATTGATGATGATTACTTTGTATAAATATATTATATTATATTATTAATACATTATTATACTATTACATTTTATTATGCTTTATACGTTACTTTTAAAATTAACTTTTTATAACTTTTAGTGATTATAAATACAAATACTTAGTGACTATCGAATACATAAATCATAATTCAAAATCACTTACAGATAAACTGATCACCACCGACAACATTTTTCAAAAAGATAAAGAATATTTTAAGAAAATTCAAAAAACCGCAAAGCGATGCTTTGAAAGCAAACAATTCGACACGTGGAAGATCTTCAGCCGGTATTAAGGCATTTTTAATTAGCAGTTAGCTCAAAATTGAAAAAAAAAAAAAAATCAAATTTCTTAAAATCGATTAGGTTGATAAGTTCTATTTTTTCTTTTGAAAGTAATAAAATATAAATTGGAATAGATTAATGTTTTTGGCTTTAGTATCTGGTGATTTCAATTACACTATTAGTAAATTAAACATTCGTTTATTAATAATTAACATAAATTTTATTAAAAAACTAACGATAATATAAATTTTATAAAAAATAAAATAATGTAACTAATTTTAAGCTAACATAAATTTTATAAAAATAAACTTTTTAGTAAATCCAAGGATTTGTTTATTAGTAATTAAAATAAATTTTATTAAAAAACAGTTAATATTAATTTTATAAAAATAAAATGTTTAATAAATCAAAAGATTTGTTTATGAATAAATAACATAACTTTTATTTAAAAAATAGCTAATAGAAATTTTATAGAAATTTCTTTTATTAAAGCTAATTTTATTTTTAGTAAATCGAAGAATTTATTAATAATTATGCTGAATTTTAATTAAAAAATCAGCTAATATAAATTTTATAAAAATATGCTTTTTAGTAAATCGAAGGATTTGTTTATTAATTATTAACCAAAATTTTATTAAAAAAACATCTATAAATTTTATAAAAAAAACTTTTAAATAAATCGAAGGATATGTATATTAATAATTAACTTAATTTTTTTAAAGAAACAGAATATAAATTTTATTAAAATATACATTTTAGTAAATCAAAGCATTTCTTTATTAATAATCAACGTTTATTAAAAAACAGTTGACATAAATGTTATAAAAATATACGTTTAGTAAATCGTATTATTTGTTTATTAATAATTAACCTAAATTTTATTAAAAAAACAGCTAATATAAATTTTATAAAAATGACCTTTTTAGTAAATCGACGGGTTTGCTTATTAATAATTAATAAACTTTATCATTCATAACTAATTTCTTTTTGTTCATAAATAAAATGGCCAAATTTATTTGAACTTTAATTAATTCTTTTTTAACAACTGACAGAATTTATCAGAACTTTTATATATATTTTTAATTTCTATATCTTTTTTTTAATACTTAAACATTATCTTTTTCATAAAAAATAAGACAACATTCTGGAACATTTACTGCAGGAAAAAGCTTTCTATATTTAAACTGATTTCAGTTTCGTTGCAATTGAATCAACTGAAAGGAATTGTTTTACAACGCTATGTGAAGATCAACACCTGATGGAACCAAATGAATAGCACAAGTATGAAAAGTTCCTGTAAATAATGGAAAAAATAACGTTCATTTGGTACTTGAAGAAAGGCATTGAAAACTTTTTTTTAATCAGTAATATGAATATAAAAGAAGAACAGTTTAAATAAGAACAACCCAATGAAAAGAAAACAAATTTTCTTTGGCCTGGTAAGAGACAAGGTTTTTTTGTAATAAAAGAATTGTAGATAATGAATGAATTGAAATTAGAAAAAAAAATGAAATTAATATAGAAAATGAAATCCCCTCATAATCTGTTCTTCTTTCGATGCAATTAAGAAGAATAAAAATTCTTTATGATTCTGCTACTATTGTACTATAATTCTAAATAAATTGAATGATAATCCTCTTTGTAAAAACGACCACAAAACCCGATTTACGCATGGGATAATATATTATGAATCAATACATTTTCTATGCAACAAAGAAATTGTGTAAAAAGGTGCAGTACTTTAATCGAATCGAATTAAATAAGAAGCAAAGTCTATTGTTTATTCAGATAACAATAAAAATGCATTAAAGTAGAAAATAGTTTCCATTCATGTCTGGTATACAACATTTCGTAATTGAATTTTTAAGAAATTTTAAAGGATCTTAAAAATGAACAGTTAATCATATGAGCTAATTTCAAATTATATAGCAAAACGAGGTTATTAACATAATGGAAAAGCTCTAAACTTATAAGGAGTCCTTTACTAATATGGCATTGGACCACCTTTGGCATGTAATGCAGTTTGGATTCGCCTGGGAATCGAATCATACAAGTGTTGAATAGTGTTTAGAGGAATATTGAACCATTCTTCATGTATAAAATATGGGAGACAGGGCTGTGTAAAATATCGATTCCGGATTGATTGCTCTAAATTACACCATAAGGGTTCGATGGCATTGAGATCGTATGCCTGTACGAGCCAAAGAGATGTTTCACATCATCCTCATGTTTATCAAATCATGAATTAGACATATCCCGCTGCATGGAGGGGAGCATTGTTATCCTGGAAAATTCCATCTCCTGCAGGATACAAAGTTTGCATCATAGGATGAAACTGGTGAGTCTCCATATTTCTCTCCAATGATCCTTCCATTCAGGGTTACGATTGCACCAGCAGGAAACTCAGTCATGGCTGCCCATACTATGAGAAAATCACCTCCTTGCTTGACAGTTGGAAGAAGACAATCAGGATCATACGCTTGTGCAGGTGTCCTCCTAACCTGTGCCTGTCCTGTTGTGGGGAAAAGTGTGAAAGATGATTCTTCTGATTATATAATTGCTTTTCACTTATCAATCGATCAGGTTTTGTTGTTGTGGTGCCACTGTAGAAGACGTTTGGCATTAACAGATATGACAAGTGGATTGGGAATAGTTGCTCTACCTTAAATATCCTGTTTATAAAAGTGCCTGCCTAACTGCAATTATTGACACTTGATAATCCCAATGCTGATTGAGTTCTGCGGTCACTTTGGCTGCAGTTGTTTTCTTCTTAGACATTATAATCCGCTTCAATACCCGTTGGTCTCTTTCACTCAGCTTCTCCTTCCAACTGCTATATTGCTTTGCCGAGTTTGTCTTTCTACTTTATGTGTACGCTGTCATGACTTTAGATTCCGTACTTCTAGAAGCGCTTGAAATCTGGAATGTTTCGATCAGAGTTTCTTCAGCTTGTCAGCGCTAATACAATTTGGCCTCTTTGAAAGTCTGAGAAGCCTGACATTTCACGTTTTTGACAAAAATTCAAAATTTACACAACTTTACTAAAAATATCTCATATTACCTTGATATATACTTTTTAAATTAAAAAAACTGGTAGCTAAGATTACATTTTAATGCTTATAAAAGGAGTTCTTAAATGCCACTTTTATTCACAGGTGTTTCTATTATTTTGATAACCAGCGGCTATTTCTAACAGTAATTATATATCTTGTTGCATATATACATCGATAAACTAAGTCATTTAAATCATCTGCACAATACTTAAGCTCTCATTTGGAACAATAACCTTGAAGAGATACCTATTACTTTAAATTGATTTCATAGGTTAATTAATTTTATAGTTACCCAGGACTGGATTAGAAGTCAATTTAGTTCTATAAAATCATTAATTGCGATTATTATAATGTTCACTGTTCCATGTTTTTGTTTGGAAAATGTTGCATGGGATAAGTTTTATAATGTATATTTGTTTCATCAAAAATACCATTATAAAATTTCCATAACATAAAAAACTAACAAACATAAACATCTTTTCATCATAAGTCTTATAAATCATATTTATTTTCATGTATATTTGTTTTTTATAATGTATATTTGTATATTTGTTTCATACCTATTTGTTTCATATCATTTTCACTCGTAAAAGTAACTACTTGACTAAATTGACTTCAAATTATTTAACTCATAATAATTTTAACTCATTTAGTTCTGAAAAATCATTCATTGTGATTATTATTATATTTGTTGCACCATAGTTTTGTTCTCAAAACGTTATAGGTGGGTGTGGGTGAATTGTTTAATTTTTTTTTAGTATAATTCTTTTATACAATAGATAAATTTATCATAAAGAATAAGTATAAATTTATTCTTATGAAAATGTATTAATAAATAAAAAAGTCTGTTGTGTTTAATAAAGATTTTAATTGATCAAGGATTATTCCATATAATCATTTCAGATATATTTTTAATTCCAAAACAACCACTGAATCATAATTTGATAGACGCTGCATAACCTTTATCTGTATACTACAAAAAAATTACACTTTTAAAAGTCGATTTTATTTTGCAAATTACTTCAGAAAAATGAATTTGTTTCACAATTCTTTTTAATTAAGCTCTTTTATACGATTATCTTTTTTTACACAATTGTACATTTCATGAAATCGTATTAACAAATAAAATGAAACTTCTAAAAAAAAGAATCAAATGAACTTAATTTAGGAAATCATTTTTGTTAAACAGCATTTAGAGCCTTAGCTCCTGAATAAGCTATTTTATATTCATGAAATAATACATACCAAGCAATTTCCATAAGAAATAAGTTTTTATCTATAATCTTTCTTCCATGCCATGAATTACATTTCCCATTCCTCGATAAATATCTTTTTGTTCCACTTACTTCGCCGGAAGTTCTCACATTTCTTTTTTTCCTTATTTTTGTATTTTTGTAGTTTTGCGATTCGTAAACAGACAGTTTTCCCCGAATTAATGTAATCGAAAAATAATTAATGTGAATAATTACATCTCATTAAAATTCATTGACTGGATTTTTATTCCTTTAAAGAAATAAGTTGAGATCTGCTTTTTCTTTAAACTCCAGTTATTAGCTATTTGAATGAAACATAATAAATGAACAAAGCATGGTTTATTTACATATTTATTTGTTTAACTTTAAATGAACGAATATTACTTTAAGGATAAAATAAATCGATTTAATCAGTCTTTAATCTTATTTTAAATAAAAAAGATTCATTCTATTATTTTTTTTTTCTTTTTAAAAGGAGAAAGTTTTATTAAACTCTGCTTTCAAACTCGTAAAGAAAGAAATAATGTTATTTCTCTTAATTTGAATTAGAATTGCCTATTTCAATTGTTAAATTTCAATTACTTTCTTTTAATTTATATTTAAATATTGCAGTTTTTAAATTTTATAAAAAAATGGAATCAAATAAACTTAATTTATAATTTTTAAACTATTTAGAAATTAAACTTTCTTTAATTATCTTAATTATTTAAAAATGCTTTTAGTATATTAAATTTATTTTTTGAAATATATTTAATTAGTAAAATTTATAAAACTCTTAATGATTATTATGTAAATGCTTTTGTTATAAATTTATCTGAAAGGCAGTTTTAATTACCTCTTTACTACTATTCGTTTTAAAAAATGGTCTTTTCTACCATTTATTTACATAAAGACTCACCAATATTAATATAACTATTATTAATGATGTTAAATTAATTCATATTTATTTGCACTTCAAAGAAAAAGTCAAATTTTTTTAACTTAAATAAAACAATTGAATTCTAAGTAACTCTTTACTCTATTCATTTTAAAAAAATAACCTTTTCTACCATTTACATAAGAAGTCGCCCATATTAATATAATTATTAATAATTATGTTAAATTAACTCATATTTTTTGCACTACAAAGAGAAAGTCACATTTTTTAACTTTAAAAAAGCAATAGATTTCTAAATTTTAAAGCACCCATATTTCTAATTAACTTTTTACTACTATTCATTTTAAAAAATTCTACTATTCACATAAAAACTCACCAATATTAATATAACTATTAATAATGATGTTAAATTAACTCATATTTGCTTGCACTACAAAAGAAAAAGTCACATTTTTGAAGTTTTAAAAAGCAATAGTGCTCTAAATTTTAAACCATCCATATGTGAACTGGTAGCTTTTTAATTTTACCCAATAACCCACAAATGAAGAGTAAAAGTCAGTCCCAACATAATGTTACACTTGATAGCAATTCAACCAAAATTGGTTCCTTCTTTTTTTTATTCGTATATTACCTTATCCGCATATTAAACACATTGTGCAATTAGGTACAAGCCCCCACATGCGTTATCTGACAGCAACTGTCTGCAATAAACACTTGATAATTAAGAAAAGATGGTGGGCTTAAATTTTACTGAGTTGGAATGAAAAAGGACAGCGGTTTAACCTGCAAAATTGATTCCACCCCTCTCGCCAGGCCACTGAGGTAACTTTTGATGGTCTGTGGAACCAACTCATTTCTAAATTATAAATGTGACCGCCAGAAGCTCTGCTTTCAAGTAAATAACGTGTTTCGAGTGCAAATAATAAAATACATTTATTGCCATCATTAATCTAAGAGAAAAGACTTGAGGCTGTGTTATTTAAATGGGATATAAATGCAGGTCACCCTTAATGAATTCCGCTTGTTAACAGGTTTTTCGAGTCAGATAAAAAAAAATTTCAAAATATAATACTTAATAGCAGTTAATTGATACAAAAAAATTTTACAACTTATAATATCTTTAAATAGTTTACAAAATACATTTTTGATGGCAGATTACTGTTTTTTTTACATCCTCAATTTATTCCTTTTTTTTACACCTCCAATTTTTTACATCGTCAATTTATTATTTTTTTTTTTTTTTGCATATTCAATTTATTATTCTTTTTTTACGTCTCTAATCTTCTTATATTTTCAATTTAATATTCTTTTTTTACGTCTCTAATCCTTTTTATATCTTCAATTTATTATTCTTTTTTTTTTACATCTGTAATTTCTACCTTTTTTTTTTACATCTGCAATTTATTTCTTTTTTACATCTTCAATTTATTATTCTTAAATTTGTAAAAAAAAATCCCTCTTTAAAGTATTATACATAAATTTTTTAATAAATTTAATTATTCCATTTAATCGTAGAATTTAAATAAATGAATCTTTTTCATAACGTTTAACTTTGCTATTAATTGGTAATGAATTAAAACTTCATTCACTATATATTTTCCTCTCTGTAAATATATTTTGTAACAGAAAAGAAAGAATTTAAAAATTAAAATTTTAAAATAAAAGTTATCGATTTAAATTTTTCCATAACCTTACGAAATGTAATATGCTTTTGTAAAATAAGTTTCGAAAGAATAGTTAGAAGTTGAAGATTTATTCCACATACTTCTTATAGTAACTTAAATAAATTATTCAAGTTTACGGCTAGTACAACCTCATTATTGCCACAAAATTATTAGCTTGTTGAGCCGCTACAAAAAGTCTCCTGAATTCCATGACAATCTGTCATTAATAAACTCATGTTTGTGAAAATTGCAACACCATGAAGGAATCGTCATAATTGAATGAAATTTAATACACAGTTGAGTGGTAGCGGTACAAATAAATGACTAAACGTTCAAAGCAAACAAACAATAACAAGAGATCGGAATCAGTATTTTGTGTAGTCATCACACGCCGCAATAAGTGCTGCTACACGACGTGGCATGGAGTCAAACAAATTTTGAATGTCTGCCTGAGGAAGAGCATTCCATATTGTTTGTATGCGCACCCAAAGTTCGTCTGCAGAAGCAACAGGACGAGGATCACGAGCGAGACGCCGACCAACGAAATCCCACACATGTTCAATCGGCGACATATCCGGGGAATACGCAGGCCAAGGAAGAAGCTGTACCTGCCGCGTTGTAAAGAAGGATTGAACAGTCCTAGCGATACGAGGGCGGGCATTGTCCTGTTGAACTACAGTGCCTGGCAAGCTTTGAAGGAAGGGAACAGCTTGCGGCTGTAGAACTTCAGTGATGTACCGGTTGCTGTTCAGATTGCCCACAATTCTTAGCAATTGAGATCGTCCATGATATGCTATGGCACCCCAGACCATAACTCCGGGTGTTCGTCCACTGTGGCGTTCGATAATGCATTCCGGAAGGTGGCGTTCACCGGCATAGCGTCTGACAAGAATGCGGCCATCAAGGTACCACAAATTAAAGCGGGATTCGTCAGAAAACACGACATGCTGACAATCAGCACGCCAGTCTCTATGCTGAGCGGCCCATTGTAGCCGCAGGCGGCGATGGTTTAGCGTTAGAGGGATCCTGTATAAAGGAGTCCTTGCGCGCAGTCCACGCTGCAGCAGAAGTCTACGAATTGATGAAGCGCACAATGAAACACCTGTAGCTATTGACCACTGTGCTGCCAATTGTCTAGAAGAAACTGTACGGTCCGTCAGGGCCATGCGGACTAGGTGTCTATCATCAGGAGCTGACGTCACATTTCGGGGTCCACTAACTGATTTCCGAGTTGTCCGTCACTCGGCCGTCCACTGCTTCCACAGACGCATCACTGTGCTGCTGTTACGCTGCACACGAGCGGTTACTGCACGATAAGACAATCCAGCTTCACGAAGGCCGCTGATTCTCCTCCGTTCAAACTCTGTAAGTTGTTCAAATCTCGCTCTCTTTCGTCGAAGAGGCATAAGTAATGATTGAGCTAACGTTTACCACTAGCAGATAACCACCAATAACCATACACGCCTCGCTACAGCCGTATATTTATTCGGATCCATTCGCCGTTCAGAGGGCGCTGCTCAGCATACGCATGCGCTACGGATTTGAAATTCTAATCATTTGCATATCCGGCGCTAATTTGCCTTTCCTGAAAATTTCAGCTCACTCTCGTAAATCCTTCATGGTGTTGCAATTTTCACAAACATGAGTTTATTATTGTGGTCACCTACGATATCCATTGCAAAACTTTGGGAACTGTAGGTATCGGTTACTAAACACCAAATTTAGTGAACTTGGCAATTGCCAGGGAGATAAATAAATCAACATTTGAGACATTGAAGTTAACCACCGAAGGTTACTTTTATGCAAATCCTGCTATCCCATCAACATTTGGTAAAAGATTAATGCTGCCGGTAGCATGGATGTGAAGGGTTCGGAATCCACTTTAAATTGTAGGTCGTGGTCTGTTTAGCCCTCTTGTGCATAAGATGACTGTAGAGAGACAAACCAAACCAAACTTGGAAAAAGATAGATATATAGCGGAGGAGGGGGCAGGGAATTTATATAACAACTGGTCATTTGGTCAACCATTCCAACTTTGTGATTAATATGAACAATATTCTTCAGTTAGTTTATAATTCTTTGCAATCTGTTAATTTAGTATTTGCTATCTGTTATTTTTACAGGATATATATTTGTAGTAAGAAAATTCATAGTAATTCTTTTTTTTTTTTCTGTATCCTACGCCAGACCTAAGCCAGACCTACGCCTACTCTATGACGGGCAGCCTATTACAATTCAGAATCCCACACAAGACAAGTATAGTCTTTTGCAGTATTCACAGCTATTACGTCAATTAGTCCAGGACAGTTCAAGTGGTTTCCACTCATGTCAGAATTAGTCAAGCAAAGTAAGCAAGTTTTTAAAATCTGCCAGTGCAAATCTGTAAGTATGTTCATGTCCGGTTTTTATAACGAAATAGCAGCACCAAAGGGTCTAGGCATGTCGCAAGGAAAGGGATCATCCAGAAAGGAACCCCAAGTCTTCCCACTTACAGAATTGGAAATAGTTTCCTGACGACGGGCCTGCCTTAATTTTAGAGAAAATTTATAGTACAAGAATATCTTTATACTGCACCTTTAAAGTTGCAATAAATGCTTTATTAGTGCAAAAACTAGTGTATTAGTGCTAAAAAAAAGTGTATTAGTGCTAAAAATAACGATCTAGTGTGCAAAACTATCTAATAAGTGTTTATAGATATGAGCTCACTAAAATTTATTTTATTAGGCCAATTTTTCTAATTCCACTGGATAGATCATAATAGCTAAAGTAACAGTAAAGAATCAGGGGTTGCTATAAGAATGTCTACTCGGGGGAACTTCAATAGAATATGTTTAGCCCATAAAAAAAATAGAGAATTTCCCTAACTAAACAACAAACTTCAATTTCAAAGTTTTATATGACCATACAAAGAATTTTGCATTTATTCTACTTTTTTTTATCCTTTATGTATGATACATCATGTTTAATGCTTTGTTCGTGCTTTCGTGCTACGTTCATGCAACGTCATGTTAGGTCATTTTTCGCACCGCAAGTAAATTTCATTTTAATCTAAGAATTAATTTCATATTGTTACAATTTTTTTATATTAATGCATTTTTTTTTTAACTTATTAAAAAATTTACATTATTTAACTTCAGTTATAAAATGAAAACCATATATATAATTCGCCAGTTTTAACACATTATTAATTTAATATATAAACTACATATTTCTATCAATTACAAATGAGATTTATTTTTAACGTATAATATCATAATCAATAATACAAATTTTCACTTTTATTTTATTTTTAATTCCTTTTTTCATTTTGAATTAAAAAATTACACAAAAATACTTTGACCGCATAACAAGTTACTTACAAATTTATTTTTCTAAAATTCAATTCTCTAAATTAATAACAATTATAATGCGACAATTATAATCTTGACTTGACATAGTTTTGATATTTATGCTCGTTGATTGGCTGATTCATCTGAATTTATTCAAATGCGGTTTAATAAAGAACATAAAAGAAAAGATGTAACCATGCTTCCTCCTACATGCTGGTAAGAGCAGACCTTTGGCATTCAGGAGAAATGGTCAGTTGGCCTACAAACTCTCACCCAGAGTGGAAGTATATTTCTCTCATACTGTGCTTAGCTCAATAAGGTTTTTTGGCTTAGAAGTGGAATCCTTCCCCGAATCTTTAATTATATGATTTAAACGGGTTAAATATGGTATGTCTCTAATTACATAAGTGCAGTGTTTGTGCGTGTGTCAATAAAGCTGTGAGTTCTCCAAGTATCTCAACCCAACTATACCAACTTACAATCTGGTTGCCCAACCTGCATACTACAGAGGTAAAAATAATAACTTACAAGCTTATAAATCTCAGATACTTACAAAATATATGCAAGGGGCAAAGTTCTCTCTTGTCTTTCCTCCAAGAAAATCTTAAATTTTCAAAAGAATAACTTTAACTTCTCGACAAACACTCAAATAAATTCACATCGAAATGGCTTGGTACCCAAAAATCCCTAGCAACAGTAGGTGATTGATGGAAGGGAATAGAACCAGAGAAAAACAATTATAATTATTGGTTAAACCAACCTTTTCTGTAAACAATGCTAAATATAATTAAATTCAGAAATTATTAATAAAGTCTACTAATTTTCTAATACGAAATCCAACAGCATTATTGATTCATCGAACAAATGATTAAAAAGAAATCCTCGATTTGTGCCGACGATGAAACGTGGGTTAGAAAGAAAATCGAGTTTACCCTTAATAAAGTCCAGCTGGAATATCACACAAATGAAAATAACTTCAACCACTTCAATAGTTATTTTGTTGAAACTTCTCTGTGAATTAATTATTAAGATATGACAATCATGACAATCATAATTTTTAAAACCAAACGCTTTAAAAAAAATAGTTAAACTCACAAAATATAGACAAATGCTACTACTCATTTTCTTATAAAGCTACTAATAATTTTCCTATAAAGCTACTTAAAGGCTACTACTAATTTTCTTTAACAGGTTTATTGATTCATCGAACAAATGATTAAAAACGTATCGATTAACCCGACGAAACGTGAATTAGAAAGAAAATTGAGTTTACCCTTAATAAAATTTATTTGGAATGCTACACAAATGGAAATAACCTTCAATCACATAAATAGTTAATTAGATTTTTTTTGCTAAAACTCTATCTCTGAATTAATTATTAAGGTATGGCAGTCATAATAATATTTAAAACCAACAGCTTTTACAAAAAAAAAATAGTTAAACTCACAAAATATGGATAAAGGATATTACTAATTTTCTTATAAAGTTACTTAAAGGGTACTACTAATTTTCTTTAGCAGGTTCATTGATTCATCTAACAAATGGCTAAAAAAGAAATCACCGACGACGAAACATGCATTAGAAAGAAAATCGAGTTTACCCTTAATAAATTCCAGTTGCAAAATTACACAATTGAAAAAAAACTGTAACCACATTAATAGTTACTTGCATGCTAAAACTCTATATCTGAATTAATGATGATAATTTTTACTAACCAACCACTTTTACAAAAAAAAATTTACTTACCGGCTACCACTAATTTTCTTATAAAGCTACTTAAAGGCTACTCCGAATTTTCTTATAAACTACTTAAAAGCTATTACTAATTTTCTTATACAGCTACTTAAAAGCTACTACTAATACAGCTTCTTAAAGACTACTATTAAAACAGCTACTTAAAGGCTACTACTAATATAGCTATTTAAAGATTAATTTTCTTACGAAGCTACTTAAAGGCTATCACTGATTTTCACATAAAACTACTTAAAGCCTACCAATAATTTTCATATAAAACTACTTAAAGGCTACTACTAATTTTCTTATAAAGCTACTTAAAGGCTACTACTAATTTGCTTTAACAATATAATTGATTCATCTAACAAATGGTTAAAAAAAACACCGATTTATCCCTTTGACGAAACATGCATTAGAAAGAAAATTGAATTACCTCCTAATAAAATCCAGATGGCGGGCGAACTAAGAGATTTCGATTTCCGTATCTCCATACATACGTATTAGGATGATAAAATCTTTAAGCTACTTAGCGGATGTTATGGCTCCAGAGATACTCCAGTGGATGACTCCTGGTTTATTGATGAATATGTTCATGGTGGATAGCTTTAGGCCCCTTTTATCTACCACGCTACCGATAGAGTCGATAAGTTGCTGCTTAAACAAAAGAGTTCTTTTTTTTTTTTTTTCTTCAGTATATGTTTCTGTGTGTATATTTAATATTCATAAAGCTCATACAGACTTCTACAGAGAAATTTTGGTTAAGTATTATGTAAAGAAATATTTAACTTTAATTTCCTTTTTCTCTTTTCAAACATAAACAATCAGTTTTGGTTATATTTTAATGTAGCATTTTCTTACTGCAGAAAAATTGAATTGAATTGAAATTTAACTATTTCGTTTCTTAGATTAATGATCGGTGATCTATAATGGCGATTTAGCTGAACTAAGTGTTTAATGTACCCAAATTTACATAAATATTTAAAGTAACCGTTTACAAAAGAATAACAGAATACTTTCTACCATTTTCTAGTTTGCAGTTGCAATAATGATTTCATAATTTATTTGCATTTCATCTAGTTGATTGCATTTATTGCAATTATGCAAATGAAAATTAAACAAGTTTGCTTCTTAATTTAATGTTCCGTGATCTGAAATGGTGATTTAGTTGAACTAACAGTGTTTAATGAGCCCAATTTTCATAATATTTAAAATAGTCATTTACACAATAATAGCAAAATATTTTGTTTTATATTTTACAATTTCAAGAGGATTTCATAATAAATCTGCATTTCTCCTAATTGGTTGTGTTGAATGTAACATTTTCTTACTACAAAAAAAGGTGAATTGAATTGAAATTAAATAAGCTTGTTTTTTAGGGTGATGATGGGTGATCTATAATGGTGATTTAACTGAACTAACTATGTTTAATGCACTCTATTTACATAAATATTTAAAATAATCCTTTACAAAAGAATAACAGAATACTTTCTATCGTTTTATAATTTGCAGTTGCAAGAATGATTTTATAGTTGGCTTACATTACACCTGGTTGGCTGCATTTAATGCAGCCTTTTCTTACTACATAAAAATTGAAATTAAACAAATCTGCTTATCATGATTATGTTCGGTGATTTATAATTGTAATTTAACTGCACTAACTATGTTTAATGCACCCAGTGTATATAAATATTTAAAATAATCATTTACGAAAGAATAACAGAATATTGTTAATAATTTGCAATTGCAAGAATTATTTCAGTATTTAAACCGGATTAAATTAAATTAGTCTGCTTCATAAATAAATGTTCGTTTATCTATAATGATAATTTAGCTGCACAAACAATGTCTAATGCATACAATTTCCATAAATATTTAAAATAATCATTTACGAAAGAATAACAAAATACTTTCTATATTTTGCTAATTTACAGTTGCAAGAATGATTTCATACTTTACTTGCATTCAATTTGGTTGGTTGTGTTTAATGCAGGCATTACTTACTGCAGAAAAATTTTAATTAGCCTGCTTCTTAGGATAATGCTTGATGATTTATAATGATGATTTAGCTGCATTAACAATGTTTAATGCACCCAAATTTGCAAACATATTTAAAATAATCATTTAGAAAGAATACTTTCTAACGTTTCCTGATTTACAGTTGCAGTAATAACCCCATAATTTACTTGCATTCAATCTGATCTTACTACAGATAAATTTAAATTAAGCAAGCTTGGTTCTTAAGGTAATGTTCGGGGATTTAGCTGCACTAACAATGTTTAATGAACTCAATTTACATAAATATTTAAAATAATATTTTACAAAAGAATACTTTCTACGTTACAGTTGCAGTTTCAATGTCATAATTTACTTGCATCCAATCTGGCTTGTTGTATCTAATACACCCTTTTCTTACTAGAGAAAAATTGAAATTAAGTAAGCTTGCTTCTTAGGATAATACAAGTTGTTAGTTGCCCTAATAATGTTTAATACACGAAATTTGCGTAAATAACTAAAATAATAATTTACGAAAGAATAACAGAATATTTTCTATGATTTTCTAATTTACAGTTGCTAGAATGGTTTTATAATTTACCTGCATTCCATTTGATGCAAAGACTTTTCTAGTCACATTAAACATCTTTGGTTAAAAAAAATTAAATTTATTTTGTGAAAGTTCATGCTAAATCAAAATAATCGACAAAATAAATAAATTTCAATATGTAATAATGAAATACACTGATGTTAATTATTTTCAGTCAATCTCGACTAAAATCTCCTTCTTTAAGCAAAACATTTCAATTAATTTTTAGTTAGACGAAATAATTCTTATTCCAAATTTACAAATTTCAGTTTAAGTTCCCAAATACTGTAACAGTTAATTCCGTTTATTTATATTTCATTCATGTTTATATTTGTCGCCATTCACCAATATACACAGAAGTGACAAAAGTCATGGGATAACAATATGCACATTTTCAGATGGCAGTAGCATCGCGTAGAACAGGTATAAATGCGCAGTGCTTTCGCAGAGCTTTCATTTCTGTTCAAGTTATTCATGTGAAGAAGTTTTGACGTGATGATGACCGCACGACGGGAATTAACAGACTTTGAACGCCGAATGTTAGTTGGAGCTAGACGCATGGGTCATGCCATTTTGGAAATCGTTAGGGAATTCAACATTCCCAGATCCACTGTGTCAAGAGTGTGCCGAGAGTATGAAATTTCAGGCATAACATCCCACCATGGACAGCGCAGTGGTCGACCGCCTGCACTTAACGCCCGAGACCGGCGACGTCTGCAAAGAGTCGTAAATTCTAACAGACAAGCAACACTGCGTCAAATAACCGCAGAAATCAATGTGGGACGTACAAGGGACTTATCTGTTAGAACTGTGCGGAGAAATTTGGCTTTCTTGGGCAGCAGAAGACCGACTCGAGTGCCTTTACTGACAGAACGACATCGCTTGCAGCGACTCTCGTGGGCACGTGAGCATATCGGTTGGTCCCTAGATGAATGAAAAACCGTGGCCTGGTCCGATGAGTCACGATTTCAGTTGGTAAGAGCTGATGGTAGGGTTCGAGTGTGGCGCAGACCCCACGAAGCCATGGACCCAAACTGTCAGCAAAGCACTGTTCAAGCTGGTGGTGGCTCCGTAATGGTGTGGGCTGTTTTTTCATGGCATGGACTTGGTGCGACTGGACCGAACATTGACTGGAAATGCTTATGTTCAGCTACTTGAAGATCACTTGCAGCCATTCATGGACTTCATGTACCCAAACAACGATGGGATTTTTATGGATGACAATGCGCCATGTCACCGGGCCATAACTGTTCGCGATTGGTTTGGAGAACATTCTGGACAATTCCAACGAATGATCTGGCCACCTAGATCGCCCGACATGAATCCCATCGAGCATTTATGGGAAATCATCGAGAGGTCTGTTCGTGCCCAAAATCCTGCACCATCAACGCTTTCACAATTATGGACGTCTATCGAGACAGCATGGCTCAATATTCCTGCAGAAGACTTCCAACGACTTGTTGAGTCCATGCCACGTCGAGTTGCTGCACTTCGCCGGGCGAAAGGAGGGCCGACACGATATTAAGAGGTATCCCATGACTTTTGTCACTCCAGTGTATAAGTAATGATTATTTTTAAGTTAAATACATTAACAAATTTATTATACGTCTCCGTCTTTTGAAATGATGCATGGCAAAGATGAGCTTCGAAAATTCTTTCAGCTTCAGTATACACACAAAAATTATTGACAGTTTAATTAATGAAGTTATTATACAGAATATTATATTTCATTCAATGCATTAATGAAGTTATTATTCAGGGAATTTCTAATACCTATCTTTCACTTAATCAACATCGTTTAAAAATTCATCAGGCTGCTTCATAAACAACTATTAGAAAATATTTTTCAAAAATTGCATTAATTTACTTTACTTAATTTATTCCTCTAGTAGGCTAAACGTGTTAATTAAAACTTGCAAGTATGAAAGTACAAATTGAATATGTTAATTGAAACTTTCAAATCGTTAATTTAAATTTAGTAATTGTTAAGCAGTACTTGTACACCTGTGTCCAAAAAGTAAGACCAATTATTTTTTTTTCAAAAACTCTTTATTTATTCTTCCAAATTTAATTCATCGCCTTCAAAGTAATCCCTTCCGAACGCAATGCACTTATGCCGGATGATGATGATGACCTTAACAGATGTCAAGGGCAGTGCCAACAACCTAAAAAAGAAAAAAAAATTAAATACCATATGCCCGGGAATTTTAAATTGAGAATTGGTCTTACTTTTTTGACACAGTAGTATATTTAATACAGTATTTGGGCATGCTTATAATTTCACAAAAAAAATTAATAAAGAACGAGTTGCATAAGGGAATCAAATTGATAATAAGGAATGGTAAATTCCTCAACTTTTTTCCCAATCCTCAATGCTTGCTAAAAAGTCATTGACAGGGATGGCCTTCAAAGAGCGGTGCGATTCACTTTGAATTTCTTCAATCAATCACTTCGACTCAAAGCGGTGTCCCCAGAGTGGTCTTTTGAGTTTAGGAAATAGCCAGAAGTCACACGGTGTGAATATGGTGGTTGTGGAACGATGTGGGTTTTATGTTTGGCGAAGAAGTCACGAAGAATCAATTACTCACTTTGTTTGAAGTTACTCACTTTGCATTACCCAGAGGGCGCATGTAACTTAAAGATAAGCCACGGACGTGGAGTAACAATGCCCCCGCAACGCTCTACGATCCTATTAGGACCGGGACCTACGGTTTAAAGTGGATTCCGAACCACTACAAATATCCATGTTACCACCGGGACTCGAACCCGAAACCTGTGGTACCGAGCGCCAGACCACTAGCCACTCGGCCATTCAGGTTCTTTGAAGCAAATAGTGAAATGAGAGAAAACAGTTGTTTAGTCTGTCAACATCTTTTTAGTTGTTTAGACGATTTTTTTTTTTTTTTTTTTGGCATTTACGCATGTATTTGGCTTTATGTTGATTGTATACCATATTTGTTTATTAATATTCTAAAAAGGGAGATTCATTAGCAGTTGGTACAATTAATCTACTTTCAACCAATTTTAATAAGCTAAAATAATTTTAATCTCATTTCAACTAATTTTTGTCTTTTATTATTCAGAAATCAATAAATAAATTGTACTCTATATAAGTGATTTTACTCTGTAAAATCATGTTAGCTAGCAAGTGATATTTTTTTTTTTTTAAAAAAAAAGGCATTTCTTGTATCTATTTCTAATTATTCACACTCATGTTAAAAGATGGATGGCAGAAATAATAAACGGAGTATTTAATTTATTTCATTACAGTAAAATAAAATGTGCACTTAAATAAAAAGAAATTTCGAATGAAAAAAATCTAATTTTTTATAAAAATACAACATTTTAAAGAAAAAATAGACATGTGTATATATATATATATATAACAGAACAAATGAAAACAATGTAAATATGTGGTCCCTTCGAAAAACGCTTTACATAGAGACAATCACTTGGAAGTCATTGTACAACACGCAAACATATGGAGAGATATTTTCCCCCTATAACTATAACATCAAAGTCATAATTTTTAGTTCATTATTATCAATAAAATCAAATAAATAATTGAATAAGGGAAAATTATAAAGCTAAATTAATCCTAACCAGTAAAAGAATTTTCTTATGTAATTTTCAAATTCAAATTAAATAAATATACTAATAAATACAATAAACAGCATGTTATCAGAGTGATAAAATATAAGTATTTAAAAGTCACCTTTATTATCTCATTTTTTTAATATTTTTAATAGAAATTTTAATTTTATGACATATTTAATTTGATTACATATTTCATTATTAATTTTATCATGTATCTTATTAATATATTTAATTTCATTAAATATTATATTATTTAATAATATTATTGCAATTTCAATACAATCTATAAAACAATTTAAAGTATTAAGGAATCTATAATAGTCTATATAAACATTCGTCTTTATATTCTGGGGATTTCAACACGACAGTGAAAAAAATATTTTAACTTTTTAAAAATATTTTTACAAATCTTCTAGAAGTCATTTCTTTGACTCTTTTTTTTTTTTTTTTTTTTTTTTTATTTTCGATTTTCAATTTCTATTTCACAATTTGTGCAATAAATTTTAACACAATGAATTCTCACATGAAAGAATCTTAATAATAAAGAAATAAATGTTCAGCTAGATCAGATAAAATAATAAAATAATGTTTTATTGTTATTATTATTATAAGTATTAGTATTATTTATTATTTGAAGTATTATTATTAAATTCTCAGAAAAAGAAACTAAATATAATAGCCGCTACTCGTAATTATTTTCGCTGCTACTCCTAATTTTTTTTTTTTAATAAAATAAATATATCACCTAAAAACCTCACTTACACAAACTCTGCTCAAATATAATGAGGAAGGAATATTCCCTAGCATTCTGAAGAACAAATTACATTTCCAAAATTTGCATAAAACGAAAATAAGTCCAAAACAAATGAACAAATGAAGAAAACCACTACCCATTTAATTTTTTGGAGGAAAAATTTCAGATTCTTAAAAATAAAGATCATGTTACTAAATTATCCTACTTGTGGCTCAACATTTTTGTGTGTTTGCCCAAAAATTAATTTGAATATTATAATTAAAACTCTTTAATTGAAGAAATAAGCACTTTTCAACTTTTTAGTTGTGATAAATATCTTCTCTTTTTTAACAACGGTAGGTCTCCGGATAGATTTATGCAAGCAAGTTTAGCAAAAGAATCCTGATTTATCCTTTTTCCGGTTAGTCCAATATAAGTTATATTTGGAGCAAGTGTTGTTATCTTTTTGATTATACTCGCAAGACTCTGAGATTTATAATGTTGTTATAGTTGTGACGTCACCAAAGCAGGCTTCTATCTCAAAGACTGATTGTTAAGGTTGTTGGTTTAATTTTAATTTAAAACGTATAGCTTAGTTTAAAAATTGTTATAGGTTGGCATAACAATACATCAGTCAATGTGGATTTTTTTTTTCATCATATAAATATTCTTGGAAAAATATTCTTTTTTGAATATGTCTTAGCATTATTGAAAATTTGCTGTAATTATAAGTTAAATAATAATAAAAGTTCTTAGTAATGCAATTTATAACAAGATTAAATTTTTAGCAATTTTTGAGTTTAAAATATCAGATTTATTTCTGTGTAAACGCAATATGATGATAATAATGGAGCTGAATAGACCTAATTTTCGTTGACTTTCAATCCTTTTAATTCATAAAACATTTATTTGCGAAGTATTTCAGCCAAAGTATAAGCACTTCATTTTTTTACTAGCCGTATTACCTTTTGATACAATAATGGGATAATAATTTGTGGAGATTTTGATTTTTATAAGTAATGCAGGTAACTTCATCCAGTATGAATGTCATTATTTTTATAGTTTCAATAAAAACACACTTAAAAGTAACTAATAATTGTGCATGATATCATGTTTATATCATATTCACAATTATTAATTAATTTTAAGTATCATACTTCATACTATCATACTTCAGTATCATACTATCGTTATCTTGATTTAATGAATTTTACATGTACACGCTGCAAAGTATATTGTTGTTGTCGTGTCCCTCATGGGAGGATGGGTGCGGCTTTTGTTCTGATGGAGCACCCGTAGGTAGAAGTCTGACTTCTGCTCCGTGACGCTCTTATAGTCATAGGAGACTGGGACCTACGGCTTAAAGTGGATTCCGAGCCCCTACAAACATCCATGGCACCGCCGGGACACCTGTGGCACCAAGCGCCAGAGCGCTAGACACTCGGCCATTCAGGCCCCAAATTTGTGAATGCCAACGGCATGCGGTGTTCCCAGGTGGTCACCCACCCAAGTACTGACCGCGCCCAATGATGCTTGACTTCGGTGATCTAACGAGAACCGGTATATTCAGCATGGTATGGCCGTTGGCTAGCAAAGTATATTGAAAAATATTGTATAAGTATATTGCTAGCAAAGTATATTGAAAAATAAATATTAATATAAACAAATCAAACTAAATGCATATTGTATGCCATCGTTTTAGTGCTGCTCGTTTATTAGCAATAGCTATAAACCTAAAAAAAGAAAAACGCTCGATATCAATTGTCCAATATTTTTTTTTCCTCATAAATGCATATATCTACATGCTTTTTCTAATCGAAAATATTTAAAACTATATATTTAACTGTTCATCATAAAAAAAAAAATTCTAGAATTTTTATGATTCTATTGAAATGAAAATTCGACATAATCCAGCTAATATGTATACGTTTCAAGTCCTGGTAGCCGAATGATAAGCGCTCGGTTTAGGGTTCAATGGATGTTTGCAGTGGTTCGGAATCCAATTTAAACCTGTTGGGCGTAAGGCTACGTATCCGTGCGTGAGCATATTTCTAGGGCACACTAAATTTGAAACAATTCGTTTTTCTTTTTCATTTAGACTTCAAATTGCACAATCAAAAATTTTTATGGGAATACCATTTTTCTAGTTATATACCTGGCATATTTATCTCTCATGTAATATCTTCTGCCTTTTTTATTACCCTTGTCCATAATTTTGCAGCAACTGTTTCTACCGTCTATTTATTTATTAGCTATTAAGATTTTCTGACTTCTATAATAATTGATTTGATGAATATTCCTTCAGCCTTCTGATTTGTATAATCTCCATTGTAGTGTTTATTGTATTATATAGCTTTTAATTTTTTTTTTCTGTAATATCTTATCTAACGTTTTTATATTTTTCGCATTTCACATTTCATCCTTCTTCAATTTTTTTAAAATTTTTGATGTTTAATTCCGTTCTTGTATGAATTTTCCCTATTGTTCAGCTTCTGTACCACCAAAAGTGAATTATGCAAAACTTTTCCGCCTCCATCGTGCGTCCATTCCTTTCACCCACATCATTCCCAAACTGTATAGGGGCAACTCAGCTCTAGGCACAGTGATGTGGTGTGGTGTAGTAGTAGTAGTAGTACCCTACCCCGTAAAAGGAAAAGATACCATGTTTCTGAATCTGGCTTGACCCACCATGGAGCAGTTTTGCTTTTGAAGAAGTATAAAATATATATATAAATATCTTTATATATATATATATATATATATATATATATATATTTATATTTATATTTTATTCTATTATTATAACATAGTTATATTTCATTCCATTATTATATTATATTTTATATTATATTTTATATTATATATATATATATTCTATATTTTTTTTATTTTTATTTTATATTTATATTTTATTCTAAATAATAATTTCTTCTTTTATAAATTCCAATGGGTTAGCTGAAAATTCTAATAAATGTATAAAAGAAAATCCATTGCTGTGCATTCTTTTAAATTTCGTTTATATTTACGCCTCTGAGATTGAGCTGTAAATGGAACAATGCACTCCGCATCATTTTTACCCTTGGAAGAAAAAAAGTCTCAAATCCACTTTCAGATCTGTTTCGCACCATGAAAACTTGAGTTCCTTCGATGGAAAATAAACTTTAGATCGCATCTGTAAAATGTCTGTTTGTGTGCATTCCAGAGATGTAAAACTTTCTTCCTTTTCTGTCTCTTCCGACCCAAAGCATTCACTATACAGAGGAAAGAGAGATACTTCCCAATTCTGCCATTTTGATGCCTTTCTATTCTGAGTATTTTAGTTCTCTGTTCATGGCATCGGCAAAACAGATCTAAGACTGACCAGGCTAAACATGAAAATAACTCGTTTTATTTTTCTAATGCATGACTTGCTGAAGAAATTGGATGGGAATTTTTTTATAAAACTCTCTAAAGAACATGCAAGAGATCTTGAATGGATTTGGGTTGTAAACTTTAAAAAATAGCCACAGTGTGGAAAGGCATTTTATGTTCTAGAGCAGAGGTGACCAACCCTTGAATATTTTCCTGGCCCGTGAAATTTATCACACTTTTACAAAATATATTTATTTTATAATGGCCAAAGTAATGAAAATCAATGCATTAAAATATATATTATTTTTGCTTCCATATATTCAAAATTACATCATATACAAAAGAAATAAGAAAACTTACAGCTGCTTTTGAAAGACGACTCGATTTAGAGTTAGACAAATACAATAAAATCTTTGAAATATATTCATCTCCTTTTCATGTTGAAATCGAGTGATGTCGAATTCGAGTGTCCAAATGGAACTGGTTGACTTACAATGCAATATTGAATTAAAACACATTTTTGAAACAGCAGAATCAAAAATAGATTTTTAAAACATTTACTTCTCAAAAGAGAAATTTTCCAAATTTGGCACAAAAAGTTGTTAGCGCTTTTAGTTCAATTTACAACTGTGAATCGAAAATGAAATTGACCCAACACAAAACACTCTGAAACATAACGGACGCAACACCCATTGCGATGTGCAAATACTCAAATTGAGATCGATTTGCAAAAGCTAATAGAAAGAGTGGAGAAAGAAATATCGCACTAAAAAATAAATATTTTTTAATGATTTCATTTTTTTATTTCATTTATATTTATATATATTTTTATGTATATTTTTATATTTCATTTTTAGTGTTATATATTTCTTAACAATGTGCGTTTAGTATCATCATTATTAGATTATCTATGTTTACGTGTAAAAATAATAGTAAACACGATAACAATACCTCATTATGTTTCAATTTTTCACTCCCAAAAAATATTTATAGTGTGTCTAAATCTAATATGGGGATAAATAATTTTATAAGCTGCCCGTGGAATTATGATGCCTTTCCACGGTGACCTGCAAGATCAATTGGGTTGGCCACCCCTGTGCTAAAGTAACATTTAAATTGTAATATTGTTGGGAAGTTAAAAAATTTATTTATTTTCCTTTATATGAATTATAAGTCAAATATGTTTTATTCACAAAGCAAATATTTAAAATCATTCAGTATTCTTGTTGTTATTGTTGTCATTGTTCCTTATCACACTTTGTCGATAGCAACATCTACAAAGTCCATGAACCAGTGTTAACCGACCAGTCATGATAAAGGGTAAAAAATGCAGCTTCTGTTTGTCCTTGACCTTGAGACACAAAGACATGGAGTACCCAAAGGAAGAAGTCTGATTTTGGGCACTGGATCCCATTTTAGTCGCCTTTTAAGACATGCAAGAACTATAGTAACTATAATATCTAACCCGTACTCATACTAGTACTTTTACTTTATAGTACTCGATCAATCGCTACAGTACCATATACTAGATCTATATTTATTCGCATTTAAAAGTTTTAAACCTGGATATTTAATAGACGCAGCTACGAAAAGTTATTTTATGTGTTACAGCAACCTTCATATTGTAACAATATCTGAAGTTAAAAATTATCTGTAGTTTTTCTTTACGTGAAATATTAAATCAAATATGCATTATAAACAAGCCAAATAGTTGAAAATATATGAAGTACAGTAGTTAGCCACAGCAATAGTCATTCAGTCGGAACAACTGAAAACAATGTAATTATGTGATACAGTTGAAACAAATTTTACGTCGAAACAATCTTTTGAAATTCATACTGCAAAACTATATAATATATATTTTTAATATAAATAAAAATATATATTATATAGTAAAAAATTATAATATATTTTATTTATATATAATTTTATAATATATTTTTAAAAAAATATATTTTTCCTTCTGGTAACAACAAAATCATAATTTTTAGTTAACTAGTATAATCATCGCTACAGTATTATATACTACACCTTTCTTTTCAATTTAACAATAAAAATATTAAACTTATATCTTTTCAAGGAACAAATGTTAAATATAAAATAATGTGATCTTAAATGTATCAAATAAGTCGTTTTCGAAAATCATTTTTCTGTACATTATTTTCTAATTATTTTAAACATGGATTCAAGTTGTCTAGCTCTATAATTAGTGCTCAATCAATGTTCTGTATAATAAAGTATAGTAATTGGTTAATATAGTAATCAATCTGTTAGAACAGTTGAAAACTATGTAGTTATGTGATCCTATTGAAACAGGTTTTATATCAAAACAATCTCTTGAAAGTCATTGTACAACACGTAAATTTATGGAAAGATATTGTTCACTCTCTAACATCAAAATCATAATTTTTTGTTCATTATTGTGAATAAAAAAAAATAAAAAAAGTGAATAAATTTATCATAAACAGTAGAAATTATTTTTGTATATAATATTCAAATTCAAACTAAATAAATATGCTAATAAATGCAATTAGCAGCCTGCTATCGGTATGATAAAATAGAAGTATTGAACTTATTATAATAAAAAATTTAATTTTATTGCCTATTTATTGTGATTATATATTTTTATTATTAATTTTATCACATATTTCATTAATATATTTATTTTCTTTTATTTTTAATCTTACTATACATTTTATTACTATAATTTTTAATACAATCTATAAAACGATTTAAAATATTAAGGAATCTATAAAAACCCATAAAAAAAAGACACATACGCTTTGATATTCTGGGGATTTCAATACGACAGCGAAATAAATATGCACTTTGTGAAGATAAATTTAAAGTTTTCTAAAAGTCATTTATTTATCTCTTATTTTTGTTTTTTGATTTTGATTTTCAAGTGCTCTATGTCACAATTTGTACAACAAATTTTAGCACAATGGATTTTCAATTAACATGAAAGAATCGTAATGAATGAATTAATTGCAATGAATGAATGAATCATAATGAATTCTCAATTAGCATGAAGAATAAAGCAATCAAAGCAATAATTGTTCAGCTATGGCAGATAAAATAATGTTTTTTCATTATTATTATTATTATTGAATTCACAGAAAAAGAAACAAAATAGAATAGCTGCTACTCATTATTTTCGCTGCTGCTTCTTCTAATTATTTGTAATAAAACAAACATTTCAGTTTAAAACCTTACTTACACAAATATAATAAATTAATAAAATGATGAGGGAACATTCTCCAGCGTTCTGAAGCACAAATTACTTCAAAATTTGCATAAAACGAAAATAAGTCCAAAAAGATGAAGAAAACAGCTACACATTTAGCTTTTGAAATCCATAAAAGCAAGACAATTTTACTAAATTATCTTATTTGAGCAACATGTTTGTGTCTGTATGCCCAACTATTAATTTGAATCATATGAATAAAGCTCTTTAATTAAGGAAATAAACACTTTCCAGCTTTTTTGTTATGATAAATATTTTCTCTTTTTTTAACAACGGTGGATCTCCTGATAGTTTTATGCCTACTATAATCAAGCAGTTGATAAGCAATGAAAGGAGGACATTTTGTCTTCCTGTAAGACTTTTCAGAACAACAACGTGTGGCATGAAAAAAAATTTGAAATAAATTAAACTAATGCAATAAAATATCAACTTTTTTGTTATGATATATATTTTCTCTCTTTTAACAACGATGAATCTCGTGATATATTTATACATACCACAAACAGCCAATTGATAAGCAATGAAAGGGGGACATTTTGTCTTCCTGTAAGACTTTTCAGAGCAACAGCGTGTGGTATGAAAAAAAAATGTTCATAAATGAAACTAATGCAATAAAATACCAACTTTCTTGTCATGATAAATATTTTCTCATTTTTAACAACAGTGGGTCTCAGGATAGATTTATGCATACCACGAACAGCCAATTGAAAAGCAATGAAAGGGGGGCATTTTGTCTTCCTGTAAGACTTTTCAGAATAACAGCGTGTGATATGAAAAAAAAATCCTTTATAAATAATTTTCATTTCATTTTTTTTAAGTTTATCTGGAGCCATCTATTGGTAGATATATGCAACTTAAATCTAAAAAAAAATTAAATTAATGAATTAAATTTAATTACTGAATTAATATTTGTAAAAATTGTATTAACATCCAGTGCCATCCACTACCAGTTCAAAAAAAATGTATTCGAACTTGAGTGGATGTATAAAAAGTATTTTGTTAATGATTGAAAATTTGAACAAGATATATATAAGGAGAGTGTGAGCTAATAGATGGAATTGAATAAGACCAGAGTCATTGGTTAATGAATGATCTTGCTTCCCAATATCTATAGGTCCACGAAGAACCCCACATCAGAGCAAATGGTCCCTGTCCATTACTTCTCCAGAGTCACAGAATGGGCAAATAGGCTCAGTTAAAATGCCTATGCGGTGCAAATAGAAGGCAAGACAATAATTTTCCATAGGCATCATAACTAAACAAACTATACAGTAACTTGCAACTTTCCATGAACATGAAAAATATAAAAGTAATAAGCAAATGGAAACACAAGTTATTACAATAACTTCCTTCCTTTGATAAATTTCTCAAAAAATCCGTTATTTAAATTTGGAAACGATGCAAAATGTTCTTGTTTTTCAATTTCCACTATTAGCTCACACACTCCTTATATATATCTTGTTCAAATTTTCAATCGTTCATAAAATACATTTTATTCATCCACTCAAGGGGATGAATAAAAAAATAATCCATTTGATTTATTGGTCAATTTATTTGATGTCATCCTCTACAAGTTCAAATACATTTTTTTTAACTTGTAGGGGATGAAACTGAATGTTAATACAGTTTTTTCAAATATTAATTCAGTAAGTAAATTTAATTCACTAATTTTAGTTTTTTTAGATTTAAGTTGCATATATCTACCAATAGATGGCGCCAGATAAACTTAAAAAAATAAATGAAAAATATTTATAAAGGACTTTCTGCAATAGAGTGAAAAAAAAGTAGGAATTGACTTTAAAAAACTTTTTTTATATTACTTGTTTTTCATATTTATCCACATACGTTTTGAAAGAAAATTTCTATAAAAATGTGATGTCGGTATTTTTGAACCATTATCATTCAATTTATTGATAAGTTTAATTCAATACAGCTATCAAGACAGTGTGTTCTACACTAAAAGAATATTTCAAAATAGGATTATTTTTAAGGGGTAAAAAAAGAGGAAAATGTATTAATACATTCAATAAATTCTAAATTGTTTTCCATTCTGTAGCAATAGGTAAAACATGATTGTGAAGCGTTTTGCTCTTTATTAAACTTTGAGTGTTCTTTAATACTTCTATTCCTTCTACCCACTCCTGGAAAAAGCTACTAAATTTATGCGAGTCCTTAAGAAAGATAGCATAGTTTCTATTAAATTCATTTATTTTCGAATTTACTAAATTGAATATTATTTAATTATTATTGAGATCATTGAATTTATTTAATTCTTATTTAATGAATTTACCAACGAATCAAACTCATTTTTTGTTCCGAAATCATTTAAACCATCGTCATTTCCTCTTCATTGGCGCAACAGCCCCATGGTGGACCAGCTCGTCTGCCTATTGGCAGATTTCGAGACAGAAAATGTTTTTCTTTTTCATGGGGTAGGGTTGTGGGCCTTAAACCCGACACTCTACAGTCACATGATACCGGGACCTATGGTTTACAGTGGATTCTAAACCACTACAAACATCCATGGCGCCATTGAGACTCGAATCCGAAACCTGTGGCACCGAGCACCAGAGTGCTAGTCACTCAACCATTAGGCCCCAATCCATCACCATTCGATAAAAAAATTATTTTTATCAAATTATTTAAACTTTTTTGTGCATAGGTGAGCTATCATATACATTGGTACTTGAATGGCGAATGTGTAGTGCTCTGGCGCACTGTGCCATAGGGTTCGGGTGCGAGTCCCGTCGGTGCCATGAATGTTTGTAGTGTTCGGACATCGTTAGTTAGTGTCCCTGTCTCATATGACAGTAAAGCGTCACAGAGCTCGGTCAGACTTCACACCCACATCATTCCCAAACTGTAAAGGGACAAATCAGCTCTAGGTACAATGATGTGATGTGGTGTAGTAGCAGCAGCATATACATTTGTGATCATTTTTTTTTTCGTAACCTTTCTAAAAAAAACTAATGTATTTCAATATCTCATTGATCTTTTTCGAATTAAAACATGCATTAAAAATATAACTTTGTTGAAAATATTTTGTTTTATTTCGTGAACAGTTAAACTGTAAATCTAATTCCTCTACCTACAAACTTATTCTTGCTTCCTTGTATAAGTCCTCCATGTATAAACATCCGGTTTTTTAAATTCCTTCTATTAGCTCACACTCTCCCTATATATATCTTGTTCAAATTTTCAATCGTTAATAAAACACCTTTTATTATCCACTCACGTTCAAATACATTTTTTTTTAACTTGTAGTGGATGACACTGGATGTTAATACAGTTTTTTCAAATATTAATTCAGTAATTAAATTTAATTAATTAATTTTAGTATTTGTTAGATTTAAGTTACATGTATCTGCCAATAGAGGGCGCCAGATAAACTTAAAAAAATGAATGAAAATTATTTATAAAAGATTTCCGGCAATATAGTGAGAAAAAAAAGAAGGAATTGACTTATTAGGAATTAAGTTGCCATTTGTTACTTGTTAAATAAATAGAAATATAATTTTTATGCTATAGATTTATTGGAAATATTAGTTGGTTTGCAATATAATTTAATTGATTAACTGCAAATCCGACCTTTGGAAATATATTCTGATGACTTTGTCGAACTTAAAAGCTAAGGAAAATTAAATAAGTATTATTATAATTTAAACTATTTGATAAATTAGTCAATAATAAGCATGATATCTTATTTTATCTTCTAAATTCAACTTTAGTCTATCAACATCTGCAGTCCAAGTTCTATCCTCTCTATGTCCAAGGTGACCCTATCTCAAACAGCTGATTCTGTATTGTTCTAAGCTGTTATAGTTCAAATAGCAAATAGTTTTTTTTATATATATATACAAGTAGTCTGTTGTTTGTTGTTTTAGTTCTGTGTGACCTTTTCAAAGTTAACAAAACTTCTTGTCCATTTCAAAGTTTGGTTTTCTCTATACTTATTTGCTTTTGGTTAATACTTTTTTACTGCACTCATTTAGTTTTTATTTCATTTTGTAAGGCTAACGTTATACTTTGTGGAACAGTTATTTTGAATTTTAATAAAACAATAAATTTTACTTGTAAATATTTATTAAAAAGAAATAAAATATTTAAATGATATAAATACATCATAAATAAAAAATTCAGTAAAACTAATTAATCAACTTACTTTTTTATTGTATTAATTAAATTTTTATTACATTTTATAAGCCTAGTGTTATACTTTGTGGAACAGTTATTTTGAATTTTAATAAAATAATAAACTTTACTCATATTTAATAAAAAGAAATGAAATATTTATATGACGATAAAATATTTAAATGGTATAAAGACATGACAAAACATTTATAATACAACAGATATAACAAAACATTTATAATACAACAGATATAACAAAACATTTATAATACAACATATATAACGAAGCAGATATAACATTTGTTACGTTTAAATACTGTACTATATAAAAAATTCATTGAAATACATTAAACATACATATATAAAAAATACATACTGTTGTATACTATATACAATATTATAAAAAAATTCACAAATCATAATTTTTATAAATACTATTACTCTATATAAATACATTATTACATTACATACGCAAATAATACATAAATATATTACATTATTTTATTATTAATACATCACATCATATTAGATTACTAATACATTATATTATTATTAACATTTTTATTATGTTTTATAAATACATTACTTTTAAAATTAACTTTTTATAATTTTTAGTGACTCTAAATACAAATACTTAGTGAATATCGAATACGTAAATTATAATTCAAAATCGTTTACATAAACTGAACTGAATTATTTTTAAATGATATACAGACATCATAAATAAAAAATTCAGTAAAACTAATTAACCAACTTTATTGGTTAATTAGTTTAAATATTATACTATAAAAAAATACATTGAAATGCAATAAATATACAAAAAAATACATACATGCCATACTGTAAAAAAATACATACTATTTTATACTACTATATACAATAGTATAAAAATATTCACAAATCCTAACTTTTATAAATACTATTGCTTTATATAAATACATTATATTATATTATATTATTAATACATTATTATATTATTAAATTTTATTGTGTTTAATTAATAAATTACGTTTAAAATTAACTTTTTAAAATTTTTAATGATAAATACAAATACTTAGTGAATATCTAAAATATAAATTATAATTCAAAATCGTTTACAAATAAACTGAACTGAATTATTTTTAAATGACATACAGATAAAAAGAATTTAGAAAATACACCATAAATAAAAAATCCAGTAAAACTAATTAATCAACTTTATCGGTTAATTAGTTTAAATGCTATAAAAATACTATAATACATAAATACAATAGAAAATATGAATAAATAAAAACATAAATATAATAAAAATTCTATAATAATATAATAATAAAATAAATATATTATTTAAATACAATAGAATATATTATAATAATATTATACTATAAAAATACATGCTGTATATAATGCTATACTATATACAATGCTATAAAAAAATTCACAAATCATAACTCTTATAAATACTATTACTTCACATAAATATATTATTAATATATTATAATACATTAATAATACGTATATTATAATATAATATATTATATTATATTATATTATATTTATATTATATTTATATTATATTATATTATATTACATTATATTATATTATATATTATTAATATTATTAACATTTTATGTTTTATAAATACGTTAAAGACGTTACTTTTAAAATAAATTTTTAATTTTTAGCTATTATAAATGCACATACTTAGTGAATACTGAATACATAAATCATAATTCAAAATCGTTTGCAGATAAACTGTACACCCCCAACTATATTTTTCAAAGAGGTGGAGAATATTCAAGAAAATTCCAAAACATTAAAGCGACGCTTTGAAAGCAAACAGCTCGACACGTGGAAGATCTTCAGCTGGTATGAAGGCATTTTTAATTAGCACTTGCAGAATATTTTCAAGTTATGGTAAAACAAATTGCAAAGCTCATAAATAGGAAAAAAAAGCACCAGGATATAAAAATAAGTATGATTTATCTTCCTGACACAGCGTTTAATTTAGGAGCCCGGTGACTTATAAGTACTCTGCCTAAATTACCTGAAATATTTCCACTTTTTTACAGTTTATCCTCTTAAATTTAATGAGATTTGCAGTTGGAGAATTTTAATAAAAACTGAACAAGGAGTTGGTTTTGCATTCTTTTTAGAGAACTGGGAGATAGTTAGTTGTCCATTCACCTCTAGAAATATTTAGCTCAAAATTAGACTTTTTTTTTTTTAATTTATAAAATCGATTACGCTGATTAGTTTATTTTTTTTTCTTTTGAAAATAATAAAATATAAATCGGAACAGCTTGATGATTTTACCTTTAGTACCTGATTATTTGAGTTATATGTTAGTAAAACGAAGGATTTCTTCATTAATAATCATAAATAATCCACATAAATTTTATTAAAAAAACGGCTAATATAAATTTTATAAAAATATACTTTTTAGTAAATTTAAATTTTTTTTATTAATAGTTAACATAAATTTTATTAAAAAAATAGCGAATGTAAATTTATAAAAGAATAAACTTTTTAGTACATCGAAGGATTTGTTTATTAATAATTAATAAACAAATCATATAACAAATAATTAATTAATAATTATTAATAATAAATAAATAAAAAATAATTGATATCGAAATAATTAACCTAAATTTATTAGAAAAAACAATAAATATAAATTTTATAAAAATAAACTGTTTAGTAAATCGAAGGATTTTTTTAATTAATAATTAAAACAAATGTTGTTAAAAAACTGCTAATATAAAGATCTCCTGTCTAAAAATCTGCCAGTAGGTAGACAGCCTTGGCCTACTACATGGGGATGTTGCGCCACCGATAATGATGATGATGATTACTTTATATAAATGCATTATATTATATTATATTATTAATACATACTTATATTATTACATTTAATTATATTTTATAAATATATTACTCTTAAAATTAACTTTTCATAATTTTTAACTATTATAAATACACATACTTAGTGAATATTGAATACATAAATCATAATTCAAAATCGCTAACAGATAAATTGAACACCACCAACTCTCAAAAGGTAGAGAATATTTAAGAATATTCAAAAAACCTTAAAGCGATGCTTTGAAAGCAAACTACTCGACACGTGAAAGATCTTCAGCTGGTATTAAGGCATTTTTAATTAGCAGTTGCGGAATATTTTCAAGTTGTGGTAAAACAAATTGCAAAGCTCATAAATAGGAAAAAAAGCATGGGATATAAAAATAAGTATGATTTATCTTCCTGACACAGCGTTTAATTTAGGAGCCCGGTGACTTCTAAGTACTCTGCCTAAATTACCTGAAATATTTCCACTTTTTTACAGTTTATCCTCTTAAATTTAATGAGATTTGCAGTTGGAGAATTTTAATAAAAACTGAGCGAGGAGTTGGTTTTGCATTCTTTTTAATTTGGAGAACGGGGAGATAGTTAGTTGTCCATTCCCCTCCAAAAAATATTTAACTCAAAATTGAAGTCTTTTTTTTAAAAATATTTCATAAAATCGATTAGGTTGTTAAATTCATTTTTTCTTTCGAAAATAATAAAATATAAAATGGAATAGATTGACGCTTTTGCCTTTAGTACCTGGTGATTTGAATTATATGTTAGTAAATCGAAGGATTTTTTCATTAATAATTAACATAAATTTTATTAAAAAAACAAGCGCTGATATAAATTTTATTAAAATAAACTAATGTAACTATTTTATTAATAATTAACTTAATTTTTTTTAAAAAGCAGCTAATATACATTTTTAAAAAATAAACTAATGTAAATAATTTTAAAATAATATAATTTTTAAACAAATAAACTTTTTAATAAACCTAAGGATTTGTTTATTAATAATTAATAATTTTATTAAAAAATAGCTAATGTCAAATTTTATAAAAATTTATTTTGTTAAAACTAATTTTATTTTTAGTAAATCGAAGAATTTATTGATAATTATTCTAAATTTTATTAAAAAATCAGCTAATATAAATTTTATAAAAATATACTTTTTAGTAAATCGAAGGATTTGTTCATTAATAATTAACATACATTTTATTAAAAAAATAGCTAATATAAATTTTATTAAAAAATAGTTAATATAAATTTTATAAAAATAACCTTTTTAGAAAATCGACGGATTTTTGCTTATTAATAATTAATAAACTTTATCATTCATAACTAATTTCTTTTTGTTCATAAATAAAATGGCGAAATTTATTTGAACTTTAATTAATTCTTTTTTAACAACTGACAGAATTTATTGGAACTTTTATATATATATTTTTTAATTTCTATATCTTTTTTTAATACTTAAACATTATCTTTTTCATAAAAAATAAGACAGCATTCTGGAACATTTACTGCAGGAAAAAGCTTTCTATATTTAAACTGATTTCAGTTTTGTTGCAATTAAGACAAATGAAAGGAATCGTCTTGCAGCGCTGTGTGAAGATCAACAGCTGATGGAACCAAATGAATAGCACAAATATGAAAAGTTTCTATAAATAATGGGAAAAATAACGTTCATTTGGTACTTGAAGAAAGAAGTTGAAAACTTTTTTCAATCGGCAATTCGGATAGAAAGGAAAACGATTTAAATAAGAACAATTCTATAAAAAGAAAACAAATTTTCTTTGGCCTGGTAAGAGACAAGGTTTTTTTGTAATAAAAGAATTGTAGATAATGAATGAATTGAAATTAGAAAAAAAAATGAAACTAATATAGAAAATGAAATCCCCTCATAATCTGTTCTTGTTTCAATGCAATTAAGAAGAATAAAAATTCTTTATGATTCTGCTACTATTGTACTATAATTCTAAATAAATTGAATGATAATCCTCTTTGTAAAAATGACCACAAAACCCGATTTACACATGGAGTAATGTATTATGAATAAATACATTTTCTATGCAACAAAACAATTATGTAAAAATGTGCAGTACTTTAATCGAAACGAATTAAATAAAAAGCAAGGTCTATTGTTTATTCAGATAACAATAAAAACACATTAAAGTAGAAAATAATTTCCATTCATGTTTGATATACGACATTTCGAAAAAGAACTTTTAAAATATTTTAAATGATCTTAAAAATGAGCAGTTAATCACATGAGCTAAATTCAAATTATGTAGCAAATCGAGGTTATCAACATAATAGAAACGCTCTAAAGTTGTAAGGAGTCCTTTATTAATATGGAGTAGGACCGCCTTTGGCATGTAATGCAGCTTAGATTCGCCAGGGAATCGAATCATACGAGTGTTGAATAGTGTTTAGAGGAATATTGAACCGTTCTTTATGGATAAGATATGGGAGAGATGGCTGTGTAAGATATCGATTCTATAGATCCATGCTCTAAATTACATCATAAGGGTTCGATGACATTGAGACCGTGGCTCTGTCCGGGCCAAGGAGATGTTTCACATCATCCTCGTGTTTATCAAATCATGATTAAACATATCCCGCTGCTTGAAGAGGAGCATTATCATCCTGGAAAATTCCATCTCCTGCAGGATACAAAGTCTGCATCATAGGATGAAAACTGGTCAACTAAAACTTCTCCATATTTCTCTCCAATGATCCTTCCATTCAAGGTTAGGATTGCACTAACAGGAAACCCAGACATGGCTGCCCATATCATGAGAAATCTACCTTCATGCTTGACAGTTGGAAGAAGACAATCACGATCATACGCTTGTGCAGATGTCCTCCAAACGTGTGCCTGCCCTGTTGTGGGGAAAAGTGTGAAAGATGATTCTTCTGATTATATAATTGCCTTCCACTTATCAATCGGCCAGGTTTTGTGGTTGTGGCACCACTGTAGAAGACGTTTCGCATTAACATCTGTAACATCAGCGGCTTGGGATTTGCTGCTCTGGCGTAAATGCCCTGTTTATAAAGGGGCCTACTTAACTGTAATTATTGACATTGGAGAATCTCGATGCTGATTGACCTCTGGTGTCACTTTGGCTGTAGTTGTTTTCTTTTTAGACATTACAATCCGCTTCAATATCGTCTTTCACTCAGCTTCTCCTTCCGTCTACTATTTTGCTATGTCGAGCCTGTCTTGCTGTGTTGAGTGTACGCCGTAATGACTTTAGATTCCGTACCTCTAGAAATTCTTGAAATCTGGAATGTTTCGGTCACATTTTCTTCAGCTTGTCGCGCTCCTACAATTTGGTCTCTTTGAAAGTCTGAGAAGCCTGGCATTTCACGTTTTTGACAAAAAACCCAAATGTACACAACTTTACTAAAACTATCTCATACTACCTTAATATATACCTTTTATATTTAAAAAACTGGTAGCTAAGATTACATTTTAATGCTTATGAAAGGAGTTCTTAAATGCCACTTTTATTCACATGTGTTTCTATTATTTTGATAACCAACGGCTATTTCTAGCAGTATTTATATTGCTTGTTGTATATATGCATCTATAAACTAAATCATTTAAATCACCTGCACAATACCTAAGTTCTCATTTGGAACAATAACCTTGAAGAGATACCTATTACTTTAAATTGATTTCATAGGTTAATTAATTTTATAGTTACCCAGGACTGGATTAGAAGTCAATTTAGTTCTATAAAATCATTAATTGCGATTATTATAATGTTCACTGTTTCATGTGTTTGTTTGAAATTGTTGCATGGGATAAGTTTTATAACGTAAATTTTTTTCATCTAAAATATCATTATAAAACATTCATAACATAAAAAACAAACAAACATAAACATCTTTTCATCATAAGTTTTATAAATCATATTTGTTTTTTATAATGTATATTTGTTTATTTGTTTCATATCATTTTCACTCATAAAAGTAACTGCTTGACTAAATTGACTTCAAATTATTTAACTCATAATAATTTTAACTCATTTAGTTCTGAAAAATCTTTCACTGTGATTGTTATTATATTTGTTGCACCAAAGTTTTGTTCAGAAAACGTTCTGAGTGGGTTTGGGTGAATTGTTTCATTTTTTTTTTTTTTTAGTAAAATTCTTTTATACAATAATAATGGATGCATTTATCATAAAGAATAAGTATAAATTTATTCTTATGAAAATGTAATAATAAATAAAAAAAGTCTGTTGTGGTTAATAAAGATTTTAATTGATCAATGATTATTCCATATAATCATTTCAGATTTATTTTTAATTCCAAAACAACCACTGAATCATAATTTGATAGACAAAGCTGCATAACTTTCATCTGTATACTAGAAAAAAATTACACTTTTAAAAGTTAATTTTATTTTTCAAATTACTTTAGAAAAATGAATTTGTTTCACTGTTCTTTTTAATTAAGTTCTTTTACACAATTGTACATTTCATGAAAACGTATTATCAAATAAAACGAAACTTGTAAAAAAAAAGAATCAAATGAACTTAATTTAGGAAATCATTTTTGTTTAACAGCATTTAGTGCCTCAGCTCCTGAATAAGCTATTTTATATTCATGAAATAATACATACCAAGCAATTTCCATAAGAAATAAGTTTTTATCTATAATCTTTCTTCCATGCCATGAATTACATTTCCCATTCCTCGATAAATATCTTTTTGTTCCGCTTACTTCACCGGAAGTTCTCACATTTCCTTTTTCCTTATTTTTTTATTTTTGTAGTTTTGTGATTCGTAAACACTCAGTTTTCCCTGAATTAATGTAATCAAAAAATAATTAATGTGAATAATTACATCTCATTAAAATTCATTGACTGGATTTTTATTTCTTTAAAGAAATAAGTTAAGATCTGCTTTTTCTTTAAACTCCAGTTATTAGTAATTTGAATGAAACATAATAAATTAACAAAGCATGGTTTATTTACATATTTATTAGTTTAAATTTAAATGAACGAATATTACTTTAAGAATAAAATAAATCGATTTAATCAGTCTTTAATCTTATTTTAGATAAAAAGATTTCTTCGATTTTATTTTTTATTTTTAACATGATAAAGTCTTATTAAACTCTCCTCCCTTCAAACTTGTAGAGAAAGAAATAATGTTATTTCTCTTAATTTGAATTGGAATTGCCTATTTCAATTATTAAATTTCAAATACTTTCTTTTAATTTATATTTAAATATTGTAGTTTTTAATTTTTATAAATGAAAAAAAATCAAATGAACTTACTTATTGCTTAAAAATTATTTTGAAAATTAAACTATTTTTAATTATCTTAATTATTTGAAAGTGCTTTTTAGTATAGTAAATTTATTTCCTAATAAATTTTTAATTAAACATATTTCAGAACTCTTAATGTCTGTTATGTAAAAGTTTTTATTATAAATTTGTCAGAAAGTCAGTTCTAATTATCTCCTTACTATTTTTCATTTTAAAAAATAGCTTTTTCTACCATTTGCATAAGAACTCGTCCATATTAATATAACTATTAATAATGATGTTAAATTAATTCATATTTGTTTTCACTACAAAGAAAAAGTCGTATTTTTTAACTTCAAAAAAGTAATAGAATTTTAAATATTAAAGCATCAATATCAGTTCTAATTAACTCATTACTGTTATTCATTTTAAAACATAGCCTTTTCTACCATTTACATAAGGAATCGCCAATATTAATATAACTATTAAGAATAAACTCGTATTTACTTACATTACAAAGAAAAAGTCATATTCTTTAACTTTAAAAAAGCAATATAATTTTAAATTTTAAAACATCCATATGTGTTCTAATTAATGCTTTACTGTTATTCATTGCAAAAAATGGACTTTTCTACCATTCATATAGGAACTTGCTCATGTATATATAACTATATACTATAACTATATGTTATAACTATTAATAATGATGTTAAATTAACTCATATCTATTTGCACTATAAAGAAAAACTCAATTTTTTTTTACTTTAAAAAAGCAATATAACTATATTGTTTTTTAATTGCTACTGATATGCTAACCGATTCAATTCATATTTGTTTACACTACAAAGAAAAGGTCAAATTTTTTTATTTGCTGTTAATATACTAACCAATATTTATTATATTGTTAATATACTAACCAATATTTATTATATTGTTAATATACTAACCAATATTTATATACTGTTAATATACTAGCCATGTTTATTTGCATTACAAAGAAAAAGTCACATTTTTAACTTTAAAAAAGCAATATATTTATATTGCAAAACCAATATAGTTATATTACTTTTTTAAAGTTAAAAAATGTGATTTTTTTTTTCATACTTCATTACTATTATCGCTATTAATATGTGACTTCATTGCTACTAATATGCTAATCAATATAACTCATATTTGCTTACAGTACAAAGAAAAATTCACATTTTTTAATTTAAAAAAGCAACATAATTACATTGCTAAATTGCTACTAATATGCTAACCAATATAACTCGTATTTGTTTGCAGTACAATAAAAGGTCAAATTTTTTAACTTTAAAAAAGCAATATAACTATATTGCTTTTTTAATTGCTACTAATATGCTAACCACTATAACTCCTAATTTTTGCATTACAAAGAAACAGTCACATTTTTTAACTTTAAAAAAGCAATATAGTTCTAAATTTTAAAGCTTCCATATGTAAACTGGTAGCCTTTTAATTTTGCCCAATAACCCACAAATGAAGAGTAAAAGTCAATCCCAACATAATGTTACACTTGATAGCATTTCAACCAAAATTGGTTCATTCTTTTTCTATTCGTATATTAAACTTATTCGCATATTAAATACGTTGTGCAATTAGGTACAGGCCCCCACATGCGTTATCTGACAGCAACTGTCTGCAATAAACACTTGATAATTAAGAAAAGATGGTGGGCTTAAATTTTACTGAGTTGGAATGAAAAAGGACAGCGGTTTAACCTGCAAAATTGATTCCACCCCTCTCGCCAGGCCACTGAGGTAACTTTTGATGGTCTGTGGAGCCAACTCTTTTCTAAATTATAAATGTGACCGCCAGAAGCTCTGCTTTCAAGTAAATAACGTGTTTCGAATGCGAGTAATAAAATACATTCATTGCCATCATTAATCTAAGAGAAAAGACTTGAGGGTGTTTTTAAATGGGATATAAATGCAGGTCACCCTTAATGAATTCCACTTGTTAACAGGTTTTTCGAATCTGATAAAAATTAATTTTAATTTTTTTTTCAAAATATAATATTTAATAGTAGTTATTTGATACAAAAAATTTTACAAATTATAATATCTTTAAATAATTTACCACTTACAAAATACATTTTTGATAGCAGATTATTCCTTTTTTTTACATCTTCAATTTATTTAATTTATTCTGTTTTTTACAACTCCAATCTTTTTTTACATCTTCAATTTATTCTTTTTTTACAACTCCAATCATTTTTTATATCTTCAATTTATTCTTTTTTTACATCTCTAATCTTTTTTTACATGTACAATTTATTAAATTTATACTTTTTTCAAATTTCCAATCTTTTTTTACATCTTCAATTTATTATTCATTTTTACATCGTCAATTTATTATTCTTTTTTACATCTCCAATTTATTATTCCTTTTTTTACATTTCCAATTTATTATTCTTTTTTTACATTTTCAAATTAGTATTCTTTTTTTACATCTTCAATTTATTATTCTATTTTACATCTTCAATTTATTATTCATTTTTACATCTCCAATTTATTATTCCTTTTTTACATCTTCAATTTATTATTCTTTTTTACATCTCCAATTTATTATTACTTTTTTACATCACCAAATTATTATTCTTATATCTGTAAAAAATTCCCTCTTTAAAGTATTATACTTTATTTTTTAAATAATTTTATTTATTCTATTTAAGCATGGGAATTAAATAAATTAATCTCTTTCATAAGGTTTAACTTTACCATTAATAGACAATGAACTAAAACTCTATTTATTATACGAGTATAATTTCCTTTCTGTAAATATATTTTGTTAAAGAAAAGAAAAAAAATTTAAAAACTGAAATTTTGAAATGAAATTCATCAATTATAATTTTTCCATAACCTTACTAAACGCAATATGCTTTTGTAAAATAAATTTTGAAAGAATTGTTAGAAGATAAAAGGTTTATTCCACATACATCTTAGAGTAACTTAAACAAATGACTAAAATTTAAAACCAGTACAATCGCATTATTACCACAAAATTAGTAGTTTGTGAAGCCACTAAAAAAATTATTATTGTCACCTATGATATCCATTGCAAAACTCTGGGAACTGGAGGCACCTGTTACCAAGCACCAAATTTAGTGAACTTGCCCACCGCCAAGGGGCGATAAATAAATCAACCTTTTAGTCATTGAATCTTACCATCGAAGTTTATTTTTTATGGAAACAATGCTATCCTATCAATATTTGGAAAAAGATGGATATCTATTGGAGGAGGGAAGTAATTTATATAAAAACTGTCACTTGGTCAAACATTCTAATTTTTGACTAATGTGAACAATTTTGTTTTGTTTGTCTTCAGTTAGTCTATAATTCTTTGTGATATGTTAGTTTACTATTTGTTATTTGTTAATAGTTAATTATTAGTTAGTATTTTTACAGGACAATAGAATAAATATTTTTTGTAAGAAAATGTATAGTTTTTTTTTTTTTTTTTTTTTTTTGTATCCTAGACTAGACGCATGACCGCCAACAGTTTAGCCCAATGCAGTTCAGAATCCCACGCAAAACAATTATAGTGTTTTGCATTATTTACAGCCATTGGGCCAATAAGTCCAGGACAGTAGTTCAAGTGGCCCCCACTCATGTCAGAATTAGTCAAGCAAAGTGGGAAAGTTGGAGAGTCTGGCTGTTCAATCTTCTCAAAAATTACTAGCAATTGAAATTGATTGAAAAAAGGGAATACAACGAGGAAAAACAATTATAATTATTGGTTAAAACCAATCTTTTGCAAGGAATACTAAATATAACTCAATTCGGAAATTATGAATAAAGGCTATTAATTTTCAAATCCGGAAGGTAACAACATTATTGATTCATCTAACAAATGATTAAAAAGAAATCATCGATTTATCCCGAATGCCAAACATGCATTAGAAAGGAAATTGCGTTTACACTTAATAAAATCCAGCTGGAAAATTACACAATGACAAAACGTTCACCACATTAATAATTATTTATAATTTTTGTTTGCTAAAACTCTGTCTCTGAATTAATTATTAAGATATGTCAATCCTAATAATTTTTAAAACCAACCATTTTTACAAAAGAAGTACTTAGTTGAACTCACAAAATATGAATAAGGGCTAGTACTAATTTTCTTACATAGCTACTTAAAGGCTACTACTAATTTTCTTATAAAGCTATTTAATGGCTACTACTAAGTTTTTTAAAAAAGCTACTTAAAAACTACTACTAATTTTTTTTATAACGCTACTATTAATTTTCTTCTACAGTCTATATAATTTTCTTAAGGGCTACTACTAATTTTCTTATAAAGCTACTTAAGGGTTACTACTAAATATTTTAATAAAGCTATTTAAAGACTATTATTAATTTTCTTATAAAGATACTTAAATATTACTACTAATTTTCTTTAACAATATTATTAATTCATCTAACTAAGAACTAAGAGAAACGAACTAAGAGAAACTGAAAAACAAGCGGGCGAACTAAGAGAAACTGAAAAACAAGATTTCGATCTCCATACATACGTATTAGGATGATAAAATCTTTAAGCTACTTAGTGGATGTTATGGCTCCAGAGATACTCCAGTGGATGACTCCTGGTTTATTGATGAATATGTTCAGGGTGGATAGCTTTAGGCCCCTTTTATCTACCACGCTACACATAGAGTCGATAAGTTGCTGCTTAAACAAAAGAGTTTTTTTTTCTTTTTCTTTGGTATATGTTTCTGTCTGTATATTTAATATTCATTCAGATTTCTTCAGAGAAATTTTGGTTAAGTATTATGTAAAATATTTAACTTTATTTTTATCTTTTCAAACATAAACAATCAGTTTTGGTTATGTTTTAATGTAGCATTTTCTTACTGCAGAAAAATTGAATTGAGCTGAAATTTAACTATTTCGTTTCTTACATTAATGATTGGTGATCTGTAATGATGATTTAGCTGAACTAACAGTGTTTAATGTACCCAAATTTACATAAATAGTTAAAGTAACCATTTTCGAAAGAGTAACAGAATACTCCACCATTTTCTAACTTACAGTTGCAATAATGATTTCATAATTTACTTGCATTTCATCTAGTTTAATGCATTTAATGCAATTATGCAAATGGAAATTAAACAAGTTTGCTTCTCAATTTAATGTTCCGTGATCTAAAATGGTGATTTAGTTGAACTAACAATGCTTAATGAGCCCAATTTAAATAATATTTAAAATAATCATTTATGAAATAATAGCAGAATATTTTGTTTTATAGTTTACAATTGCAAGAGGCTTTCCTAATAAATCTGCATTTCATCTAATTGGTTGTATTTAATGTAACGTATTGAATTGAATTGAAATTAAACAAGTTTGCTTCTTAGGGTAATGCTCGGTGATCTATAATGGAGATTTAGCTGCACTAACACTGTTTAATGCATCCAATTTACATAAATACTTAAAATAATCTTTTACGAAATAATATTTTCT